>JASKGM010009836.1:21310-38554 GCA_034509205.1 Ceratonia siliqua | reverse complement strand
AAAATGAAAATCATTTTTAGAAAATGAAAATACAAAATGAAAACAAGAAATGTTTTCATAAACCAAACGCACCCTTAATGACTCAGCAAATACAGAAGGGTATATTTTTCACAAACAGAAAGCATTGTAAAAAACAATCTTAGATATGCATTCATTCTGACAAAATTTAACATGCTAAACATACTAATTGAGAGCAAAGAAAAAAGAAGATTTTAGTTCTTGCTAACATTTTTACTTTCAATTAAGAATTTTAATGTGACTTGAAGCCTTATGACAAAAAGGGTTGCAGCAAATCAAGTTTGCAACAGATTAGCAATATATACAGTTCAATGAATTAATGTCTCCATATTAGCTACATTGTTGAGGGAAAAATAACCAAAACAAGCATTATGGATATACAAGGTAGCAGAAAAAGCAAGGATCAGATAAACAAATTTTTCGTCAGCCAAATTATAATAGCATAAACAACAAACGAGTTGCTTTCAAGCACATGAATAAAACAGTACAAAACACAGCAAGCAAGTTCATAACATCTTATTCAGCTCAAACTATAACAAAGGACTTGCCAACTTTAGCATTATTAGAATCCACACAAGGGGGGTAAAGGAAAGTTCTAACTAATCACAGTAAGTATCATTTAGACAATATGGCACTCACTTAGATTCAAACTATCACATTCACAGCACATAGGGAAAAAACAACACAGAGAGAGGAGGGAATCTCAAGTGGACTAGTAAATGCCATTTGGTAAAGTCAGGCAAAAAGTAAGTTAATTTATACAGCGCAAAGTTGAAGATGAGACTTGAGAAAGATGACTATAAAACTAAATAATTGACAGATAAAGACAATAAAACAAAATTATAGATAACTCCACAACTTAGTACCCTTCTTAATTATATAAGCAAAAAATACAAACCTTTTAAAATGGCAACCCTTGTTTTTGCATTTGATATTGGATATCTATGACCAAGCCAATGGAATTCTGTCATGGAAGCAGCTTGTTGAGATCTTGCCTCTGCCATAACAGCCTGTAACAAACACAATTGAATCTTGTATTTCTATCATAGAAAGTGCATAATTAAGCTTGTTATCTTTCAAATCAGCAGTCAAGCTCTTCAAAGTAATTAAATTTTACATGATTCAAAAAGAATCAATTAAAACTCTTAAATGGAAATTACAAAATATATTACACTAACGAATAGTAGTATCAGTGACTACCATATATAATACTTCCATTGCTAGTAGTTTACAGATATAATGCAATAGAGGAATTGCACAATTTTCATTGTTAGGGTCCTTTTAAAAAACAGTAGGATGCAATGTATGAACTAGGATCTAACCAGTTTAGCTTAATATAAGGAACCACACAACAAGTTCAACCAACTTTTCCTTAAGAAGTGAAACAACAGAGTTCTTGAATATGGAGGTAAATTATTCAAGAAATTTATTAGAAGTTAAATCTTTCATTTACAGGATGTGTGTTTACATGTTTTTGCCATCTGCTGAATGAAAATCAAAATCAAGATCTTTCTCAACGCAACACCTAGATACCATGAGTTAACATGAAATATATTTTAATATGTTAATTGTGACAAATAATACAAAACAAATTCATACCAACCTCTAATTTAGATTTGAAAAGGTCTAATGCAGGACCTTCCATATCACCAATTTGTAAAAGTTCAGATGCTTGTAGATTTGATTGGCCAATTTTGTGAAGGCAGTAACGGATACTAGGTTCTAATTCCTCAACTCGCTCACGGCACAAAACTTGATGATCCAGATCTCCATATTTCCCTAATTCCTCATATACAGCCCTATTAAATAAGAGCATGATTAAAAAATCAAGTGAGTCAAACAAATAAACAGAAGTGCCCCAAAATCAACTATGCTAGAGCACACAAGTGTTGTAAAAACAAAACAAAGAGAAGAGAGAGAGAGAGACATAAAAAAGAAAAATTTCAATTCAACCAGGCATATACTTGTTCCTCTTAAAAAAAAGGGATCATTTATTTCATATTCTCTTCAATCATAATTTACAAACAGAGAAAGAGAAGAATGTACCTGGCACTTTTGAATTGCATTAAAGCCACATCCCAATTCTGATCTTGTTCAAACAACAAGTTCCCTTTCATATAGGATGCATAGGCCTATAATTTAATATACAAAACACAAAAAACAGAAAGCAGTTGCACTCTTCATCAGCAAAAAGAAAAGCAACAATCCATCAAAGATGAAACAAATTGTAAAACTATCAAAGCATTCACAATTTGAAATATTTAGATTCCTGTAGATCATTAATAGATCATCAATAATAGTCAGACAGTACAGAATCTACAGACTAACTTGGGACCGACCAATATAGCAGTTTAGGAATCTATGTATGCATCGATTCCTAAAAGAAAATACAACTTAAGAAATACTTTGATAGATGTTTTACTTCAGCAGGCAACAGCAACCATAAATAAAAGTGATCATAATTATTTACAACGATAAAGTCTAGATTATAATAAACTATTATGATACTTTGATGGCAAAGATACAATTTTAGTCCCTAAAATTGTTATTTTAATTTCAATTACATTTCTCTAACTTTCAATTTAGCACTAATTTTGTAGATGACCCTTGACAAAAGTGACAAAAAATTTCAATTTTTACCAGTGTATAAAGTGAAACATATCAATTGCTTCTCGATTCCAAAATATTTGAATCTATTTTCAATAAATAAGTTGTTGATCCATTACCTTTAGAATAAAATCTTGCTTATTTTGTTCAAATTTTGTAACATGAAAAATATACAATGGTCAATATAAAGAAATGTCAGATAATTTTAGAGAAAATAAATAACTGGAATTTTTACCTGTAAAGGTTAAGTTATTAAGACTTTGTAATTTATATTAAGACTATTATAATCAAGGACTAAATGGTGCCAAATAGAAAATTTAAAGACGCAATTAAAACAAAAAGATACTTTTGGGGTGAAAACTGAAGTGTACCCCAAAGTTCAATAACAAAAAGTGTATTTTAGTTTGTTTTTCTCATGAGTTTATGTTAATCTTACATGTATGATATAACTACCATGTAGATCAATCCAAACATCTACAAACCTTAAAAAAAGGAGTTTATTGTATAAATTAAAGAGGAACAGAGATATTTGAACTTTTGAAATACTATATTGATCTGCTCTGCAGATGTAAATTGGAAAATAAACAGTAAGATGAAGGAAAAATGAAAATTTGAAACAAATTAACAATGACTCCGTCTCCAACAGATGTAGAAAACAACCGCCGCCACATATATTTATTGAAATAGCTGACTAAAAGGCACACCTCAGCTTCCAAAGATGTTTTAGAATCTGCCTTGACTGCACACATTTGTGAAAACACAGTAGCCCATTTTAATGCTTTCCGCAATCTACCAATCAAATAAATACGTTGACGTGCATTTGGACCATCTGGAAGCTGTCTTTTCTCCATGGCATGACTCCAAGCTCTCTCAGCTGAATAGAGAACCATGTGAAGGAACCTGAATTGAACCACATAACTTACAATGTTCAATGCCAATTATAGAAATCAGTAAGTTCACCTCATAAGAGTGGATTTATTACTGTGCTTCAGTGAAGTCTTGTTCCAGTAACAGGACAGCTGAAGCAGTTCACAATACAGAAAAATCAGACCAGAGTTACTACTTTTATTTCTTTGCCTTAAACATTGGGTGGGGGGGTAATCACCCTTTGGAGGTTTCTTTACAGATCTACATAATGTCAACCATGATCACAATATTGTTGGACCCTCTGACAGATCAATATCATTAGAACCTTCAACAAGTTTTATCAATTTAATCACTGTGTAAGTATTATATCTGTAATTCTTCAAAGAACCCAGAGATAATCTGATAGCAAGGAAGATACTAAAGCCTAACAACCAATTGCACTTTAACTTTCTGATATTCATTAAATCTACAAAGCAGTTTCAAACTAAGTGAATTACAAGAAATGTATATATATATAAAAGAAAGATCCAATATACATTAAGCAAGACATACCTTACATCAGTGACAGTAGATTCAGTTATGGTTCTTCTTGCATATTTGCCACGACCATGGGTAAACTTCAAAGATTTATATAACCTCCTCAATCGAGCTGTGCAATACCTCCTACAAGGTTAAAGAAAAAGAATCCATCCATTACCAATCTATAAATATTTCATCATGTTACAATGGCTTGAACGGATGATTTCCATGAGTTGTAATGATTAGATATGTTGAATGGTTGGGCCATAAAATCGTAGTCTGCCCATGACACAATGACAGTCAAATGCTAGAGGACTTGAAGTTCACCTAGGTTCACTGAGGTGCAAAAAGTTATGAAAGAGAAACTGATATTCATGACATGGAGATTAAGAGTAGAACTGACATGTCCCCAGCCAATTCACTGCTAAAATTCAGCTGTTTAATTAGGTGAGCAATTTGGTGGGTAGAACTAGCAGATTTTTGTTCAATAATATCTCCTATGTATCATTATGCAAAAGACATCTAAATAAATATAAGGAAATATCTATTTGATATATAATATTAGCAATGATAAAGATACACACCGATAGCGAGTGTAATCTCCATGCCGCAAGCCATGCTGCATTTGTGCAGATTTTAAGAGCTGAAGTACTGAAAGATGAAATTACACTTAGCGATCAAAGTAATGATGTATTGAAATTTAGTTGCTAATTGACGTAGAATAGATACATTAATAACTTCGGATACTAAATAAATAAATAAAATGAACACAAATAGCATGAAGTGTATTCATCAACAATCAAATGAATAATGGAAAAAACAAATTTCAGAAGACAAACCGTTTATAGAGAATTTGGGAACGATCTGCTCAGAATTCTTCGATTTTGGATCGTCGATTTCCATAGCCAACACTTCACTCTCTTTTCCCATTAAGTCTTCAATAGTTTCAACATTCTAAACATAAAACGCGCAAATTAGACCAGGTGTTGGATGTCGCAACAAAGCGTTTGGTTGATGAGAAAAGAAAACAGACGCTTCGTTTTCTCGGCAACTAAACGGATGCTGTAGATCTCGGAATTAAGATATAAAATGATAGGTATAGAGAGACGAACCAGGTGAGGGTTTCACGGTGGCGCGAGGTGGTGGATAGGTTGCCGAAAGGTTAGAACAGGTGCGTCGAACGTTATGTGGCGCAGTGAAAAGGAGGCCTCCTAGGAGCACAGAATGGGAAGCCAACCAGAAAACACCACACTTTTCAGTCTACCAAATTTCCTTCATGCGACTGTTCAACGGAGTAATGCCCATCACCCATGGGCCGTGCGAGGAAGGGAGAGAAAAAATTCTCAAAATCGAGTTTCCTCCGTTTTAATTTTAAAAAAAAAACATATATAGGTGCTCATCAAATCACTATTTGGTATTTGTTCTTGTTTATTTTTTAAAAAAAAATTTACTATAAAATATTATATGATTATAAAAAATTATTATTATATTATAATTATAACAATAACTTTTTATAATTAGATAATCATATTTTGTAAAAAATAAAACTAAATATGAAGTTGGTGTCCATGTAGTACGATGTGAAAAATTAGTGCTCTATAAATAATTTTCTTTATTTTATTAAATACTTTTTTAAAAATGTTCAAAAGTTACTTTTGAACAAAAATAAAAGTAGGTTGTAGGTTGAGCTTATTTAATTAAGTTTATAAATTATTTTTTATTTTTTCCTCAAAAAATGTAATATCAAGCCAAAAAATAAATTTCAAAGAAAATTTTAATTACAGAAAAAGTAAAAATATTTATAAAAAATAGTTGTTAATCCTCAAAAAGTGAGTTTGTTCATAATAAAAAAATGAGTTATTCTTTGTATTTACAGTATTTTGAAAATAATAATAATTATGTATATATATATATATATATATATATATATATATTATCATGTGAAAATTAGAAATAAGAGTCAAAATAAATATTCAATTTATAGTTTCTCATTATAAAAATGTTAATTTATTTAATTTTATCCATAAAATTCTAGGAAGTCATGAGAAAAACGAAGATTTTAAATTATGAGATTAAATACGTACGATTCATCTAGTTTTGTAAAAAAAAATATTTTTTAATTAAAATAATTTTCTTCTTTTAATATTTAAACTAATAAAATTAAGTTCAGTTATTGATTTTCTATATGCAGACAAATTAGTAGCGAGGACAATGTCATGTCATAAAACAGAGGCCATAGATCACATAACATCATATGCTTTTTATTTTTGGAGGGTTTAGTCATAAGACTCATAACGTTCTTAAATATCAAGAAAAAGGACAGGAGCAATGAACTCGAGACCAAAACATTTTTTAGAGCACCACTTATTTAGCAGCGTTTGGCCTTTTGTGCCTATTGGCTATTGCCTAACTAAAACTGATAATGAAGGTTCGTATTTCCGTTGGAGCAAGTTTTACGACTAGCTTTTCTGGATCTACTGGTCCTCCCCTTGACACCTGGGGTTCTTCAGGTGTTCCTTCTTCTACCTTCCACACTAATCTCTTCTTCTCCATTTCTGCTCTTTCTTGGTTAGCAGACAGACTCGTCTCAGTTATTTGGTTTATCTGAATACAATGGAATGAAAGATGAAACGCCTTAGCAAAAAAATGAAACGGTCAGCTATGAAAGGACTATCTGTTGCCATTCACTTTTACCTTTTTATCTGGGAACACCTTTTTCAGTTCTACAATTGCCATAACTGAGAGATACTTGTCCTCCCCAATCTTGCATTAACAATAAACAGAGGAAAAATGCCAACTTTATATTTAAGTAATGCATGCTGGATAAAATTTACATAGTTCAAGAAGATAGTATAACATTTCTAGTGACAAGAAATGAGAATGTCTACCTCATACAGGTGTGCCAGTCGAAGGAGAACTTTTCCATCTTCCAGCTCCTGAAGAGTTCAAGAAGATAGTATAACATTAGTTTCTAGTGAGCAGAAATCTGACAAAATCTGTTAGTGTGTCCATTGAAGATCTCACGGCTTAAGAATAAAAATTCAGGGCAAAGATCAAAAGGATCTAAATTTATCAGATACAGTTCCATTGGAAAGTGTGCTACATTTAACAAACCACCCTTTATCCATTAAGGGTGAAAGATATACACCTGGAGGGTTATCATTGCAACATTATCTGGTAACTTGTACGAGGAATCGATCCCCGAAAAGGTTGTCACGTGAGAATGTCTCCAATTATCTCCACTCTACAAAAAATGAAAAATACACAAAAAAAAAGAGTTCATCAGTAGGTTACAAATTGACCCCACAGAGCAATTTGAAGACTTAGAACAACGATTGTTTAACCTCTTCTGTGAAGGCCAAAAGAAACGGTGAGTATATCTCCTGACCGAATGAACGACGCCATCTAGCACCCTCTCCTACAGGGTCAATTCTGAAATAGTACTTGCCTAGCACCTACAAGATATATATTATGAAAACTATGGTCGTTCTGAACCTAAAAACCAGAGGCTTATTTGGACGTTCTTACAGTTAATCCGGTGCACTTATTTTGAATGCAAACTGTTTCATTTAGTGCCTCTCCAACACCCCTGGAATCATCCTCAAGTAACCTCCTATATACAAAAATGGAAGCAACAGAGTTTTAGGCATATAAAATATGGAATGATACGTTATGAGCTTAAGCAGTGTAATAACAAAACAAACCTATGAACCATTAGCTCCACTTGCCCATCCACAATGCTGGATCCCCCCACAGATCGGTCTACTAATACAGAGAACTCTTTACTTTTATCTTTCAGGTAAATCCCCAGATTGATCTGAAAGAAGAAACCAGATTCCATTACATGACAGCCTTAAAAACAGTGTGTTCATGGCAACCTTAGAAGGTTTAATGAAACATACAGGGTAATAATTTCCAGCAACGGGTTGATTGATTTCTAAATCCCAGTCTTTTCGATAGTTTCGAATCTGTACTAGCAAGCATTGTAAATATAACCATCAGTTACAAATTCATATGAAAAATGATAAAGAGAATCATCTGCTCAACTTGTTCTGACGTACCCTTGTAATAAAATCACGTCCATTAGAATCGGTATAGAAGGTTTTGTCGCTTGCCAGATTTGTTTTAATTTGAGTAACAATTTCTTTGCCAACTCCATCATTAAGGGGTATGGGTCCAACCTGGTGTCAAGGCCTCTATCATGATTGTTAGCTCTTAAAGAAATAAAATATAAGTCCCTACATTGGAAAAACTGGGAGAAAATTTAAAATAAAAAGAAAAATAGAAAGACTTACAATAAACTCAACTTCAGCGTGCTCTTTCCCCTTGTGTAGTCTGGTGGTCTGTTCAAATAAGCAATGGTAAAATAGTATTGAGAAGGTAATCACTGAAAAGGATGGAAACTAACGCTGAAATTACAGATAAAAATACTGCAACACAACAAATCTAAAGACTCCATGGATTAATCTTCAGACGCACAATGCCTTTTTTGAAGTGTTTTGCTCTTGACTACCTGGTATATCCATGGATTAATCTTCTGATGTACCTCATGAACAAGAGGTCCTCGAATAACTGTGAGAGGAAACTGAAAATTTTGAAATCGAAACTCATTAATTTCCTGTTACCACTGAACATATGGAGAATCTAAGTCACGTGATCTGGTAGGCAATTTTACCTTCCCTTGAGATTTGATGGGATATGTACCATTTGGGCGAAAAACATATGCTCCTGAGGCCTTTAAAAATATAGAACGTTTAAATAACCAAACTTTCATGAATAATTATTACCAAACCATCTATCATGCTGATAAAAATTAGTATTCTAATTAGGGAAAGAATATATAACTGAAACATAAGATTTAAGAAAGTTATATTACCTGAGCATTCTGAGTTCCATCATTTCCATACCCAGCATAAAAACTGTATGTTTGGTCTATTGATTCTTTGACCTTCCATTGTGAGAAGAAATGTAGAATGAATATCATCTAATGCTTTTTATAAACATCCATGGTCCATGGCAGAACTAACCTTAAAAAGTGATAGATAGTAGCTCTAGGTTGAAAGTTATATTACCTTGCTTCTGGTGTTGATATAATCAGTTAGTTTCCCTTCCTTCCCAGAATAAACTAGTTTCAAGTTTCCTGGACCTACTTCAATTGTCTGACTCCGATTTCCTGACTTGTATGCTGTTTGTCTGTCCGAAACAGCAGCTGCAAAGTTTTTTTTTTTTGGGAAAAATAATTATTAATACACAAAATGTGGTGGTTTCATAAATTTATATGTTTGCATGAGTACTCTCAAGAACGGCATCAGAATTAACCTGGTTGATTAGCGCTTGATATGTAGTAAGTGCTAAAACCAAGTGGAGGAACAGCAGCTGAAAAAGCTAGCCAATACTTGGGATTTACAGTTGGAGACACTCCTAGGTATGCTCTAACGTGGTAGTTTCTTAAAGCTAGAGAAGCATTAAGAATTGGTAGAAGCTGGGATTGGATTTCTTTTCCACTCGAATCCCGAACATGAACATTTTCATTGATAACCTATGGCAAATTTGACAGTGAAGAAATCTCAAGCCATAGCAGTACTTGAGTATGAAAAGTAACACTTATATAGCTACTAGTTTATTCATAATTTAACAATAAAATATATGGGGAAGAAAGGAGGTAGTGAAGGCAGTAGAACAACAGTGCTTGGAAGGAGAAACTCACAGGAATTCTTATAACATCCTCTCTTTTCAATCCCAGAGGATTGTAAACGACAACAACCTACAGGAGACAATATATCAGTAAGTGATAAATCCTAAAAGATCAAATTCTTCTGTTCTAATTTATGTAAAATCAAGCTCCAGATTCACCAGGTTTTTCCCATTTGAAAAATCAACTTCTGATGCTGGGCAGTAACTTATGTTCAAAAGTGGACACTGCAATGACAAAATGAAAGAAAGAAACTAATGAAGCCGACATAAAAGAAGCAAGCACAATAAAAAAACTCAATCTCAGGATAGTCTTAGAACTTAGCTTCTCAGAATATATCAATCCTTCTTCATGGTTTCAAAAGGGATAAAAATTTTATGAGCTTCTTTGTCATAAAAGAAGGGGTAAAAATGAAAGATGGTATGAGTAAAGGTTAAATAATTATAAGACATCATTGAGTATTATATCTTCAAATGGAATGAAACTTACAAATTGATTACGTGATATATTAAATGTTATTTGCAGACTAATTATTCATAGATAGTAGGCTAATAAAGAAGGCGAAGTTATAACCGCAGGATAAAGAAATCTCTATTTGCCTGATGAAATTTAGTCTGTGGACTCCTACAACCAGTTTTGGATGTTGCCTGTGTCAAGCAAGCAAGTGATGCTGCAACAACTTTCTCAGCCTGCGAAGTCATTAATTATAACATGAAAAACATTTAAGGTTAAGGTCAATGGAAGAAGGCTTTGAGAGAGCCTACAGTAGCCAAGTCTCACTCTCACTAACCTCCGTGTAGCCAATTGAAAGTCGTTTTGCATAATCATTAGCCACGTGCTGCTTTGATGTTCCAGAAACTGCATCATGGTGTTGAGCAATAGCCAAAGCATCAGCCAAAGAGTCAGTTTTAGGACCTGAGGCACTCTTTCCTTTTAAATATTCCAACTGCCTTGCTGCCTGTTCAGATTAAAGGATAATAAGAGACAGGTTGTGGGATTATGACAACATCATAAATTGTATCAATTAAATACATTACTAAATCGATTACACTGTTCCTTATCACAGGTTTCAGATAAGAATAGAGCTCAAAATACCCAAAAATAGAAAATGACATTCCCCAAGCCAAACTGTTCCAAGACGACGGAACTAGACCCAACTACTTTGTCCAAAAGGCTGCAATTTGGGACTTTGGATAACAATGGAATACCCAAATGAACTGAACTCTCGGAGTACCTAAAAGCCTAAAACTTAATTAAATATTTGATTACTTGAACCATGACAATCACAAGAGCTTACCAAATAGTAGCTACTCATCATTCTGACATAACCTTTGAGGGCTGGCCTACTCGTAAAATACCCCGTCCAATAGGCATTTACTCGATCCGCATACCTAAGAAATGCAAGTGCCAAACATGAAATGCCAATTTAAGAATAAGGAAGAACATGCAATGTGCAGCTAGCTAACAATTTCAACTTTGGAACTCACGGGAAGTAGTCTTCAGTCTTGATTGGCCAGGCCTCATTTGCTGCATATTTTGCATCAGTATAAATTGATGGGGTCGAGTATAGCGCATGAACCCGCCCATCCTAAAGAAGCATTAACTGGGAGTCATTAGTGTGCCAAACCACTCAAGAACTAAATAAACTCTCAACTCGATATGTAATCATGAGCAAATGGTCAAATTTAATTGTAAAGGTGTAAATATTCGAGTTAGATTTCATCAGTCAAACCTTAGCATGAGAAGCACCAAAGTATTAAATAACTAAAACAAAATATTTAAAGTAAAGAAACTTGTAAACTAGGCAAAAAGTTAGTATTAACTTGATTGACATAGTGAATAAACTTGTCCATTTGCCGAAACCAAGTATGTGCGTATTGGTACTTGAAATCCGTCCCCATCGTCCACATTATATGATTCGTGCGAGTAATATTAGCCTGAAAAAGACGAGGACAATCAGTGGAGTGTGGAGTCGTTGACTCAAATCATTGTCGAAGAACAACTGATAAAACTGTAAAGCACTTAACACGCACCCAATATGAGTAAACAATTTACAGTATTTCAATTGGAGCACTTCTCTTTTTGAGCTCACATTTACGACAAAGGAACCATTACCTGTGATATTGCAGCTGAGACGAACTCGTTTACCCTTTCAGGGACATTGTAGTCAAACAGATTGACGTCGTCCTTCAAGTTATGAAAGGAGTAAGTTGATTTGAGGCTTATTTTGCAAATAAAATCTAATACGTCCAGTTATAATTTGACTTAGAATTCACCTGGACAATAGGAGAGTCATCATTTACTTCGTAGTGAAAATTACTAGGAGGATCATAATTCTCAGGGAATGCACCAGAAAAGATCTACAGGAAAGAAAAGCTTTCAGGATTCAACAATAAAAAGCATAATTTGGAGCAGGAAGTGAAACAAAAGGATGGAAACAAATATCAACCATCAACCACTTCAGATTACTCACTTGCGCAGATGAACCAAGGCTCTTGGAGCCCCGCCAAACAACTTCAAGTGACTTATCACCTTTCCTCTTTGCTCTGTCTTGGTAGTCAATCCGTGCAAAGAACTGTGAATCAAATCCAACCTATGCCAACAAGGGGTTGTGTTGTGTGAATCTAAGTAACTGATAGAAATGCTATGCATAGAAATATGGAGATTCTGTTGGTGTTATGGTGTATCAACTTCAAATTCATTTTTTTTTAGTCACCATATTCAAATTCTGTAGCAAAACTCTACCTCTGCTCCTAACAAGTAAGCCTGCACCGCAGAATGTCCAAATGGATCAATTTGCCAACCTATTCTCGGAATTACACCAAATTCTTCTTTGAGAAATTGATGTCCAAGGGTTGTCTGATCAATCATGTCAACATAATGCGTAGCAGCCTCATCATGCATACACATGCCCCCATTTCTGCAATTCAAAAGTCGGCAATCTCACCAATTAGTTGATGAGGATTTTTCATTTTCATTGCTACAGTACAGCAAACGGGTAATGATCGTTGACCATTTTTCCTTATGACATGCCTCAAAAGCAAAATCAAAGTTCTTTCGTCTTGTTTTTACTTTCAGCAATTTAAATTAGTGTAAAAGGAAGATGGAATATCGATACATGAACTCCAGTTGACCAGAGTTGACTAGCTGCTTGACTGTGTTCTGAACTGCCTCACTTTGTTCTCTCCACCAGCGCTGGAAAAATGCCTGCAATACAAGCAAAGAACATCTATGAATTCAGGGTCCATATTTGATTAACGCATTCACAGAAATCAAACCAAATACTCATCCAATTAAAACTGGGAAGTGAGGCAATAGAACATGTCCTAGCCTTGCCTGTTCAACATATATGAACTTGCGATTCTTGTCCGCCAACAATGCTGGTACCAGAGAATCTAGCACATTTTGAACGCAAGCTCCCTGATTTCCAGAACAGAGAAACCAAGATGGCGAATCAAAACTTCAAATTTAACTGAGACACAGAGAGAGTAATGGAGAGCGAGTGAATTGACCTGAATGGAATTGTTGGAACCAACATAGTACTGGTCGATGGTCTTCAACCACCCAACATCATCGTGACTATGAGGGACCAAATGAACATTGAGCTTCCCCGGAACAATGCTGGACGTCGTATTGTACCTTATATACTTAGATTCTGAGAATAGAAGAGAGCCCACCAACAGTACAAGACATAGAAACACACGGATTGCCATTGAAGTGACCAAGTTAAGCACTTCAATTCAATTGAACAACACCCTTTTAAGCATGAAGAAGAATAAGAAGTGGAATGAACACAGGAAGAATCACATTCGGTAGGTATGTAAGTGTGGAAGTGACCGCAGCGGCAAAATCATCAGAAAATCCGCAATATCAACTTTGCTTGTTGCTTGATTATTGATTAATAAATAAAGCCATTGTCAATCAATTTAGGGTTTTCGTGAGATTCCAGAGCCACAAAAAAAGAGCCAATGATAAGGATTGGGTGTCTCTTCGAATAGGAACAAGTTTTGGTACTTTCTTTAATCTTTGGCTTTTTCTGCAACTCTTAAGTTAACTATTCCACCGAGCAAGTGACGGTAATATATGAGCTACTTCTTCAGTATTGGGAGAGTTAACGGTAAGTCATTTTGAATGTTAGTTTCACTATACCCGACGATATTGCCGTTTTCAAGTGTGGAGTGGCCATTGACGATTGGTTCACTGTACCCGACGATAGCATCCCATACAAGATGAGATAAAAAGAAACGTGGGAAACTCCAATAATCCAAACAAAATTTTGGACCCACGAGAATCGGGAAGCTGGAATGCTATCTTATCTTGGATAATTATTCAACCACCTAGTTCACACGTATTTACACTTCCACCACTCTCGCCGGCCGGTAAGAGAAAAAAAAAATCCAAAAGCAAAAATGGCGCGCTCAGCAGCATTATCGTCTTCCCTCTTTCTTCCAAACAGAATCAATTCCTTTCTAAGTGCTAAAGAGAAATTAACGTTACTGTGAGCGCAGCAAAACTGATACTAAATTCTCTCCAACTATTCAAAAATTATCCACTTCCTAACCGCATTCACCATTCCACCTCTCTCAACCACCACCGCCGCTGCCCATGTCCCCGGAGCAATCGACGGAACCATCATCGTTAGCCAAGAACCGATTCATTTAGATGAGGATGTTTTTTTAATTGTGATCATATCTATGTTTGGACGGTCAATCTGAATCTCACATCAGTTGAGTGAATCGTAGCGTTTGAACAGCCACGATTTTGATACGTAGCACGTTTAATTAAAATAATTCATTTTTTTTCCTTTTCATTCTCATTTTCTTCTCCGAAAATATTTCCCCTGTGCTTTCCTCCTTCCCGACACGCACACCGCCCGTTCTCTACTTTCAGATAATTCATTGAGACCCATTATCCGGCCAGGCCACCACGACCCATTTCGGCGGCGGACCCAAACCAAGCCACCCACCGACGCATCGATTCCGTTACTGTTGGACTCTCCCGAACTACCCATTTCCCCAGGTATAAAAATAGAAATTGTAATCCCAATAAATCAATCTCGACCCGCCATTGTCAAGCTACCGAAGTCCAGAAGATGGTTTGAAGCTTCCATTTTGTGAGAAAGCTCATATCCTTCAAGCCTAAAATCCCCAGAAATAAAAAAGAAATAAAATCAAACAAATCAGAGAACTTGTAATCTTGCATGCAATGAAAGGTGTACGGGGTTTATTGTGGATGGAGGTCTAGCAGAGAAATGGTATAACAAGAAGCAAAGGGAAATCGCCGCCGAAAGAATGGATCTTTTACATCATTTCTCAATGTTTATGAAATTATATTGACATTTTCCAAATACAGTCTGATTGATGGAATTTTTTATGGAGGAATGGGAAAAGAAATCAGGAAGAATGATAAACCATGCAAAAGCAACTTTTATCAATGAAAAATTCAATGGATGAAGAAAGTAGAGAACGAAGGTGGTGCAAGGCGGAGGAAAAGTTTTCAGAGAGGAAAATGAGAATCAGGAATAAAAAGAGAAAAAAGTGAATTTTTTTTTAAACTAAACGTAACACGTGTCATAATTATGACAGTTCATACGAATTAGATCCACATCTCAATATTTAATTACATCAAATCGTAAAAAAAAAAAATTATACAATCAAGTGGGACCTAAAAATAAATAACTGAATGCTTACGATATATTAAAAATAATTAAATTTATTTTTAATAAAATTATAATTATTTATTTATTTTTAAATAATTATGATGTATATTTTTATTTTTATATAAATAAAAAATATATATATATATATTATAATTATCTATAAATAAATAAATAACTATAATATTAATATAACTAATATAGCTGAATCTAAACCCTCCATCTAATTTCTATCTAAAATATATATTTGGGAGGAACTAGTTAAATTGAAGAATAAAATAATAATAATAATAAGTGGCTGAAGTTACAAATTTGAACAACTTTTTATTGAGTTAAAATAAGATGCATTAAAATCTTAAACATCCACATCTTCTGTAATATGAAATATATAATTTGCATAATGATAAGCATATAATAATGACATAAAAAGTAACATAGAACTATAGAAGGCCTTGCAATTTACATAAGTAAATTCCCTTTGAACCGAACAAATAGAATAGGCAAAACTTACCTCTCATCCTTGCTCGATAGTAACCGGGAATAAAATATTATTTTAGTCCATAATTTTTATAACTTTTTAATTTAATCTATAAATATAAAGTCTTTTAAAAAAAAATTTATCTTTTATTTTCACATCATTTAAATCACTTTATCATAATGTTGTTTAGCATAGGTGTGGTTATTTCAAGAAAAAATTTTAATTATTTAATAAATATAGTGTGTTATGAGTTCTTAATAATAATAAATATTAACAATAATAATAGAATCTAAAATAATGAATCATATTTATAAAAAACAATATCCATTAACATAATAAGTTTGCATTGCATCTAAATGTAACACTTTCAAATTATACAAAAAGTATCTAAATAATCCAATGACTATAACATAAGCTTCTTAAATAAAAAGCATTAGATACTAAATTGTTCACAACTTTGACAAACATAATAACAATAGATATATTAATTTTAATCCTCTTTAGCACTTATAAATTTTAATTTTAATTTTTTTTATTAGATGACATTTTGAATATTTTTCTTTTACTCTTAATATTTTTTAAATTACTTATGAATTTTTAATTCCAACAAAAAAACATGATGACAATCAATATCAAATTCAGTTAATAAAAACTTAGTTTTGATATTTAAATTTTAAATAGTTACATTTATTAATTTAAGTATACTTTGTGAAAACAAATTATATAAATAATATTATATAATTTAGGTAAAAAATAATTAATTTTGAAATTTTTGTTTGTTAAAATATTTTTAATAATTTAAAATATAATTTTTTTATTAATATTCTCAATTAATATTAATAATTTTACTTCTTAACTAAGTTTTAATTTATTACTAAAACTTAAAAGTTTTATTATTTTTAATTGCCTATTAATTTTTAATAGTTTTATATTTTTTTAATTTCAATAAATTAGCATGAGGAACATGAATAGATAATTCTATTACTAAAAATAAATTTTAATATCTTTAGTTTTATAAATATATATATACCTATAATTTTATGTATGATTTATGAAATATTATATAAGTAAAAATTAAATTTATGCATAAAAGTTATGAATTAAATTAATAATATATACAAAAGTCAATGACTAAACTGATAGCACACATAAAAGTCAATGATGAAATGTGCTATTTGGGTCTGACTTGATATTTTAAATTGTCATATCATAGATATATAAGTACTTTCGTTAGTATTCTAAATGAAATCCTGACCAACGAATTTAAATTATGCAAAAATGAAAAGTGTTGAACTTTTTTGAGAAAACTTTATACTCCTGAAAATGCTCTTAAAAGTGAGGAACTATAATAATATTTTACTCCAGGAACATGCTTAACGAGCTTAGCAAAGTATAATTGAGGGATCA
>JASKGM010009826.1:0-38554 GCA_034509205.1 Ceratonia siliqua | reverse complement strand
AATGATTTGGCTTTATTGTTTAATACCAAATAGATGTTGTCTGAAAACTTTGATATGAAAGATCTTGGTGAAGCATCATTTGTATTGGGGATTTAAATTAACAGGGATAAGACTCAAAATCTACTAAAACTGTCACAGAGATCTTATGTTGATAGAGTTCTAGAAAGATTAAGTATGAAAGACTGTAAGCCTGAAGATATCCCAGTTGCCCAGGGCGAGAAGTTTAATAATAGTCAATGCCCTCGAAATGAGATTGAGAAAGATTGATAAAAAATATTCCTTATGCAAGTGTTGTAGGGAGTTTAATGTATACACAAGTTTGCACTAGGCCTCACTTGGCATTTCCTACTAGTGTACTTGAGCGATATTTATCTAATCCTAGAAGTGACCAATGGGTTGCTGCTAAAAAAGTGATGAGATACTTACAGAAGACGAAAGACTACATGCTTGTATACAGAAAGGTTAATAACCTGGAAGTGGTTGGCTATACGAATTCAGATTTTGCTGGATGTTCTGATAATTTGACATCAACTTTCGGCTATATCTTCATGTTGGCAAGTGATGTCATATCATGCAAGAGTGTCAAACAAACCATAACAACTTCTTATACTATGTAGGCTGAGTTTGTTGCTTGTTACGGTGCTACTTCTCAAGTTATGTGGCTGAGAAATTTTATCTCGGGACTCCAGGTTGTTGACTCTATTAATAGACCACTGCTAATTTTTTTGTGATAACAATGCAGCTATTCAATTTTTGAAAAATAACTAGTCTTTTAGTGGATCTAAACATATAGAGCTAAAGTGCTTGGCTATTAAAGATCATGTGAAGAATAAGATCATTATTATTGAACATATTAGGACATATTCAATGCTAGTTAATCCATTAACCAAGGGGTTAAAACCCATAGTGTTTAAGATACATGTCACAAATATGGGTGTTTTGAGTTCTTTTGATTTACTTGGTTAGTGGGAGATTTGTATTGTTTCATTATTCTAGCATTATGAACCCTATTATCATATAATTGAACTTATGGTTATATGTAACAATATACATTTATTTACACACCAATGTTTTATTATGCATATTTATCTTGATAATTGATACATTTATCATAGTATATAAAATTTTGTTGGTAGTGTATTTTCAGATGGTTGTAAGACTATGGTGGAGCCAAGACTCGGTGTTAGTCTTAGCAAAATTTTGGTTGATTATGTCTCATTATTGACGCCATTTTTTGGATTTTGAGACAATACATTGGCATATATTATTGCTAGGAATGAATTTCTCTATTTGGCTCATATGGAGCATATTGAATGAGAGAAATCGTGGTGGACTGACATTGAATATAGCATGGTCAGATCACATGTTAATACTATTTTCATTCTACAATATCACATCATGGACTTTGGCTTATGAGATTTATAGTGTTTGTGACCATGGAAGGTTTTACATCAATTAAGGGTGCAATTACCGCTATGATTCGGCATTTGAAATCTTATAATACTGGGTCATCTAAGAGGTATTTTCTCTTGAATTGGTGTTTTTTATAAATTATGGCCACATTGTAAAACTTTGTCTCAGCCAGAGAGTCATTTGCAAAATAAAACATTTTATAAATTCTATTATCCAATGAGTGTAGCCAAAGTAGGATAATGTTAGAATTTTTCTATTGTGGGCTGCCTATTGTAGGCTGCCACTAATTTGAGGTTTTATGGTTTTATAAAATTGGCTGATTATGGATCCACTAGGAAATAGTTAAAGCCCACATTGTGATCATTGTTGTTATTGGGCTTTCACATACCTTAGTGAGATTGATGTGATTAGCAGCTTAGTGTAGACCTAATCCTATAGGCTTATAATGAGAAGGCCCATTAGGATTATTTTACTTTTATAAAAGGCTAGGCCCATTCTCTACTCCTAATCCAACATAAGATAGATAACTAATCTCTGATCTTTGGCTTGCCCCATTGACGGCCACCCCTTTTATCTAGAGCTGGATAGGAAGAATTTGTCTATCTAGATTTCTTGAATCAGTATCATGTCAAAGACAAGTATGTTCATAAACTTGTTCTATAAACGGTATTCTAAATTCATACAAGGTATCAATTTTGCTTACATGAAGTGCCAATGAGGTGCTTCCATTAATGGACAGCAGCTACCATCAAGGGAAAATGGGATTCCAAGGAGATAAGGGAGAGAAAAGGAAGAGGGATTCGGCTAGCTGTCATAAAGAAATGGAGCAAAGAGTGGGAAGCTTCAATAATGATGGAGAGAGAAGAAAGAATGGCTAGAAAAAGATATGCGTAAAGGGAAGAAAGGAAATAGTAGATGGTTAGGGTTTAGATGGCTGTGAGGTAAAGGTGAATTAAGGTTAGGGTTGGCCAAAAATTTGAGGAAATGCTTAGTTTAATTAATCTGGGTCGAGTCAAGCTCTTGGACTAGGTTGGAGCTGGAACATGGAGTAAGGTCGTTGGGTATGTTGATCTGGGCTAGGCGAATTGGGTCAGAGGCTTGAAAAAATAAAAAGAAAGTGGGCTACAAAAAAAAAAAAAGAAAGAATTGGGTTGAAGGGAGGGCTTCTCTTTTTTCTTTTTTCTTTCTTTTCCATTTTATCTTTTTATCTATTTTTAATTCTCTCTTTTTCTTTTATTATTTTTTGTCTTTTCATTTTTATTTTATTTTCTCTCTTATTTTGTGATTTTTCATTACTAAGACTTTTACTATTTTTTTCATTTTTCTTAATTAACTTTTAAATATATATATATATATATATATATATATATATATACTTTTTTTAATTTCCTAATTTTTGAAAATCATCTGACAAAATCAAGTGTTTATACTAATCAACATCCCTTGGATGATGTTAATGATATACCCGGTGTCTCAAAAAATATGTATAAGAAGAGGAAGAGAGGGAGGTAAGTAGATAAATGGGTTGGGACAGCCCTAGGGAATACAAAGTTCCCTTGATCGACTTGTTGATAGCATCATGAATCATTAACTGCACCTCTTCCACTAGACCAAATTATCCTTACATTATGGCTAAGTTTATTACTTTGCTTAATATTGTTCTACAGATAGAGCAACAACCCTCTATACATGTTAGTTAGTCGCATCATACGAGACAGAATCAATAGACAGACTTTTGTTACATTCATTGAATCCTATACTATTAACTCGGTTATTCCATGGTAAAACACATTTACAATGGAAGATGCAAGAAATTATAAGTGATATTAATGTTTTAGGCTTCAATGATTGTTTTGTTATCTTGTTTTTTTATTTATTGTACTGGATATTTTTATGTTTAACATGATTTTCATTTGAGGATTAATAAAATGCATTTGTTATGTCTTGTACTAGTCATTGGTTATTAACAAGATTTATGTTTATTTGCACGGGATGTACAATTGTCCAAAATCAAAAACTGAATTTGTTGAATATCTTTATCATCGTATGGATGAAAGAATGAGACGTAATTTGAAAGTAGCCAGATTAGCTGATGGTTTAGTAGCAAGTCACCATGCCAAATATTTACATAAGCCATAGATGGGTTGAAGAGTTGAAGGATGAAAATGAAGTTTGATCTTTTGAACAATTCCGGATGAGGAAGCATATCTTTAGGAATCTTGTGAATGACTTAACCCAAAATTATAGATTACAACCAACATCTCAAGTTAAAGTATACGAGACTGTAGCTATGCTCCTTTACATGCTTAGTCGTATGGCATATTCTAAAGATTCTTGTGGGAAATTTCAAAGATCTGGTGATACGATATCAGACAGTTCCATAATGTATTAAAGTCTATTAAGAGATTAAGAGGACAGATTATAAAACCTGCTGATTCCCTCTTTAAATATGCTCTTGATTATCTTATACGTGATGAAAGATATTGACCTTTCTTTACGGACTACATAAGAGCTATTAATAGGACCCATATCAATGTCATTCCCTTTTTTCATAAGAAGATATCTTTCACTGGAAGAAAGGGAACCACAACCACTAATGTTATTGCAGTTTGTCATTTTAGTGTGTTTTACTTATGCAAAAGTGGGGCAGGATGATTCAACATATGACTCAAAGATTTTGACGAGTACTATATGGGATTTCAAGGAAAATTTTCCTCACCCACCTGAAGGTTATAACTCTTATGTTTTGTTATTGATATTTTAGATGATGAAGTGTAAATGTGTTTCTAATATTATTTTATATTTTATTTTATTACAGGTAAATACTAATTTGTGGATTCAAAATATCCTACAACGAAAGGATTCTTAGGACCTTACAGAAACATACGGTATCATATGCCTATGTTCAGATTGGGACCTTAAGGATTTAGATCTCCTAATGATAGGTTTAACTTCCATTACTCAAGTTGGAGGTGTGTTATTGAAAGAATATTTGGAGGTTGTAAAGCGAGATGGAAGATATTAAACAAGATGACAATATATAAGATCAAAACACAATTTGCTATCATATGGCCATGTTTTGTTCTTCACAACTATATCAAAAGAATGGATGATGGTCTAGATCTTCTTGAACACTTCGAAATTATTGATAGCTTACAAGAGCAAATGATTAATGGCATGATGAATCTGAAGAGAGACGGGTCACTAGAGACGATGTTATTTCCATAGAATAAACTAAAGATTCCATCAAAGACCTAATATAAAAATCATGAGAACATTGTATAGTGTGTCATGTGCTTATAAGAACAGACATTGTTGTATATATTTTTTTAATATCTATATGTTGCGTACAATTTATTTTATTGTAGTTGACAATTGTTTTTTTAGATGCAAGTCACAACCTATTTTCTTTAGTTGTCAATTATTAATTGAGTAGCAAATATTTTGAATTCATACATATGCTTAAGTAAAAATAATTTTTTTAATATTATTATGATTATTTATTAGTTGCATTACAAAACTTATTTTTGTAAACCATGATCATTCTAAAACATAGTTTTTATATGTTTAGGTTAAAATGTTATTTACATTAAATTTTCATAATATTATAATTTTAAATTTCATAACAATTTTTAACTAAAAATTGTTGTTTTAAAATTTTCATTTTATTTTAACCAAAATATTATAATTCCTAAATTTTAACTTAAAAGTCATTTTTCTATCCACATACTATATAACAAAAGTCCTTTTGCATCTCTTTTTTAATAATTTTATTAGTAAAAAATCTTTTACAATTGTATCCACATACTATATAGGGAAGATTGAAGATGATGAATCAATATCACATGGAAAAAGAAGTTACCTTTATACTGGACCAAAATTACCTTGCCCATGCAAATTAGCCGAGTAAAGTTGTTTGTGGCAGGGTCAAGGTTTTCAAAATAAAACAGTGGTAAGCCGGTAGCTCACCCAGTTTGGCTTGTTTATTAATTATATGTAGAATTATTTCTCCTGTGTTTAGCATCAAAACTTCTTGATTACATGAAAAAATGAAATAACAGCTCTTTTCTCTCCAGTTCTCTAATTCATAACATGATAACCCAACAAGAACTTTTAGAACATAAATCTTATCATAATTAACATGCATTTAACAGTTTTTTAGCTAAGTCCGAACTAATGGATATATTATGTGAATAATGATTTTTTTGAATACAGGAGGAAATTTAATATAGCTGATATACTTTTATGTTTAGCAGTCCAATTCAATGAGAGATATACAGAGGCAACTAAGGTAGTCGTCCCTGTTGTTTTCATTGCAATTGCAATAATCACTCTCTCGTTTCTTCTTTAATCTGTATGTTTTTTTGCATTTCATGGATGAATTCTAAACTATCGTTTTGAGAAAGTAACTTAAAGTTTTTTTTTAATTATTTTTTTTATTTTTTAATATTAATAAATTATTATTTATATCATATATTTTTTATAAAATTTTTTAAATTTTTTTTTAAAATTTTAAAAATATTTTTAGTTAGATAAATTCTAAATTACCGCCTTAAAAATGAGGCGGTACCGCACCAGGCTACGTTCCCCTCAATTTTTTTTTTATTTTTTAGGTTTTTTTTTAAATTTTTTACTTTTTAAAATTAGTAAAATATTTTTTATCTTATATATTTTTTTAAAATTTTTAAAAACTTTTTAAATATTTTAAAAAATATTTTATATATTTTTTGTACTATTTACAATCTTCAAAAAATATAAAAATATTTTAAAAAATTCTTAAAAAAATATATGACATAGTAAATATTTAATTAATATTAAAAAATAAAAAAAATTAAGATAAAAAATATAAAATATAATAAATTAAAATTATCAAAATAAAAAAAATATAAAAAAGAGACATAACAGGGAGATGTAGCTTAACATCCCCTAATAACAAATAAAAAAGCACAATTCTCCAAGCAAAGCACCCAGCTTTGCATTTGTTTTCCAGGGCACCAGATCTCTCCGACGATTTGGTACGTCAAGATTGTTGTTCTGGGAAATTGTGACAACCCGTTGGATTCAGACACGCCATATTTCTAGGTAGCGATTTTTGAATTCCCACTGTTTGAACGCTCTGTCACTTAAGCTTACAGTTTCTAGGTCTCTGATGAATTTACCTGATGCGATAATATTCTTGGCAGAGCTGAAACAAACAAACGCTGCCAAATATGAGCTCAGCAATGACAGCATTTTTCAAGTACGTCTGATTTGCGAATCCCATAACATTTGTTTGTACAACCATGGTTTAGAATGCTACGAAACACTGATTTATTACAGAAACATATGAAACAAGACACAACTTTGCTTTTGAAGCATTTGTACATCATAGTTAGTATGCCATGGATTATGTGGTTTTTGTCTTCTTAAAGCACAATAATTATTATTTAACTGGGTTTATTCTATGATTCCTTCAAATTTGACATGGCTTAAGTTTTCTTTCATTGGTTAATTTTGCTAAAAGTTTCCACTGATTTTGGTGATTTTAAATTGACTTAGTTTCTGAATTTCCCTTACGCCATCAATTTGGAATTTTGAAGGGCCATAGATACCGTTTAGATTGTTGGGTATTCCATTATACCGAAGAAAAGGAATGCACTGACTTAAGAAAATAACATTTTTTAAGAACTTGAATTCTGAGTATTGTATTGTACTTAGACAAGCTTCGCCGCTATCTAAGATAGTCATCCTCTTATTCTCCAGAAGTACCCAATGTCAGAATTATATAATGAAATATTTATTTTTCAGAAGGACGTTTAAGAAGAAAACCAAAAGCCTAGTCCTGCGTCAAAAGCCATGAGCTTCGATTTATACAAGGGGACAACTTATTAAGCACAAGTTAACAATATAAAAGCACAGATAAACCCAATTGTTTCTATATATCAAACATAATTTTAGAATTTTTGCTATAAAAAGTATTATCAAATGGACCTTTCATTGTTTCCAGTAGTAAATAGTTGTGGACTTTATAAAAGAAAATTATAGAATAAATTAATATAAAACAAAATAAGGGACCCACACCCAGTGTTGTGGGTCCAGAGCTGTAAGTTGGAAAGCACGACAGTGAAGACTTTTTTAAGTGCGAGGACAGTGAACCATCTTCATAGAAGCAACGTGATGGCAGAAATCCAAATCACGGAAACAGAATCTCTGGGAACACAAAGTTAAATCCAAGCTTTCGAAAACTACATGAAATTTCTAAGAGCTAACGCCTTTGTATCTTTTCTTACTTGGATGCAGAAAGCCACAACATTTCGGCAGCTTCCTTGTGTACATTTTGTGCCATAAATGGCCACCAAAAATCAAACAACATCTGGACTCACTCGAACCAAACCAAGAAGGTCCTCACATTCGGACATTTCCTTTCCAAATCAATGCAATTAATTACCCCATATAATCATCAACTAAACATCAATCCTTTTCACCTTTTTGACCATACCATTAGTCCTTTACCCTTTAATTTCCTCATCTCCTCAGACATTCCAATTCAAGCATTAACAAACAATTTTCAACAACGAAACAATTATTTTAACACTCATATGGTTATCTTTTATAAAATTAAGACCGATAATATCAAACAATATACATAACAATTAAATGACACACATTATATGCAATAAAACAAACTAGTTTTAAGCTAAATCATATTAAAATAAATTGTAATTTATCCAAATTAATTGGCACCCATTTTATTTTGCAAAATCCCTTACGACAGAGGGTGCACGAGGGGCAAGTGGACCTTGTAGCATCTTCGTTTCCATTTCTTTTTTCTTTTCCGTATTTGGATTTGCCAGGAATAAGGCAAACTGACGCCCAAAACTCGACGAAAGTAACCATTTTTTATCTTTCTGAAAGGAAAATGCATGCTCTGTTACCAATTCTCATAGTACCCTCACTATAGTAGCTACCTTCCCATGCAACTTCCAGGAAAGAGTACTCTCCCTGTTACACTTCAAAACTGTCACAGCTTTCTGCACCCAAAAATAATGCCTACCCTCTTGTCGTTTTCGATACAAAACCTTTCTTATCTTTACTGTACATCAATTGTCAACATCTCTTCACCTCCATTTTCTTTATTTATCCCTCTATCTATCTATATATATATATATATATATATTCACATTCTCTTCCTCCTTGTTCACTTCAAATTTGATCGACAATGGCGGCATCATCCAAGAATGGGGTTGTTTTCGAGGATTACTTCCCGGCAATGGTGGAGAAACTGGGGACAGAGGGGTTTATGAAGGAGCTGAGAAATGGGTTTGAGTTGCTGGTGGACAGGGAGAAGGGGGTGATCACGTTTGAGAGCCTGAAGAGGAACGCTGCGGTGCTCGGGTTGCAGGGGATGAGCGACGATGAGATAATGTGCATGCTAAGAGAAGGTGATTTGGATGGGGATGGAGCTCTGGATGAGATGGAGTTTTGTACACTCATGTTCAGGTTGAGCCCTGATTTGATGAAGAATTCTAAGCAACTTTTGGAGGAAGCCATTTCTAGCGAGTATTAGGTAGGTTAGGCTGTTCTGTTTATCTCCAGATTGTCTTCCTCTTCTTCCTCCCCCTCTAGTTCAAATTAAGGTACTTCATTTTTTTTCTGGGGCTCTGTTTTTGATCTGTAATCGCAGATTTGTAGTGAGTTGAATTGATTGGGCTCTTCTTCCTTCTCTCCACATTTTTGTTTCTTGTGTTTGGTGAGAAACAGAGCACCAAACTAGCCAATTTTAGTTTCTTATCATATTCTTCTATCAATTTCACACATATATTAACTAATTTAATTAAGTAAAAAAATCATTACACATATTATTGATTAATTGAAAAATATAATAGCTTGTAAATTGTTAAGGAATAACTTGATTACAAACATTAAAAAATTGAAAGTACAATTTATTATGAAAACGACATGATGGATGTTTTGTTTTTTAGTTATTGACTCTCTTCAAACAGACGATACCAAGCAGATGTTGATAAATGTACTTTCTTTATTAAATTTGTATAACGTAATTTTTTTTAATAAAAAATGTTATGTAACACATATTTAATAAAGAAAATATTATATTAAAAATGTAATCACATAGGGTAAATATAGAATGCGAAATTAGGGGGGGAACCAGACAAACATGTGAAAAACAATGGGAAAAGGAAACTTCCAACCTTTTTTGATAGGATTTCAAAATTTTCATCTCATTATCTCTAAGATCACCAACTCTTATCCACTAAACAAATAACACATACATACTTCTAATCTTATGTTAATAAAATCGTCCCTTAGTTTTCTTAAAATTAAAAATTTTCCAATAAAATAGTACATATGATATTAAAGTTTTTATGACCAAATTATTAATAATTATATTTTTATCGTTCACATTTATTTATTTTTAATTAAAGTTGGAAAATGGCTTAAATAGCATCTTCTCACGAATTTAAAATAAAACACTCATACCTAACATGATATGTAATTAAGTGTGATTATGGGAAATAAGTTGAAGGGAAGGATTCAAAATGTTTCATTATGAATAAGCACAGACTGACTGATCCCAGTTAAAAGAACAAAGAACTGCCAGTAATATTTGAATTGAATTCACCTAACACCAAAAGCGATAACTGGGTCATCGGGCCCATGGGCTTCCAAAAGACGCGCCAATTATTGGTGTGAACCCTTCAGTATGTGGAGTCTAGTGACGAATGACTTACAAGGGGGTGTGTTTTTCAGAAAAAAAAAATGTATACTATCACGTGATTTATATAATATTTAATAAAAATAAATTATATTTAAATTTTATATAAGATAAAATTATTAATGATTTAAATGTGTATATAATAATGTTGGGTAGTTTCGCCTTTATATACATCATTGTTTAAAAAATAAGCATGGCATCACCGCTTACTGTTGAAGCAAGTTGGCTCCATTAATCAAGATTGAATCGTTTGACTTACTAAGGTGTATAATTGTATGTATTTAGTAAGTGCTAGTGTTAAATTAAAAAAATAAGTATTTAATATTTAAATTTTATATATAAATAATTTTAAAAAAATAAATATATTACGTAATTTATATTTAAATATAAAAATATTTTTGTATAAATAAAATTATTAAAAATAACATATAGAAATATTTTTTAAAAAATTTATAAAATATTTAAAAGATATATTTATTCAAAAAAAATTCTTTTATTTTGATTTTTTTTTCAAAATTTCATATTTTTTACTTGTGAAAAGCAAGTAAAACTTTTTTTTTATATAAAAAAAATGATCCAAAAAAATCCAACCAAATACTCATAATACTTGCTTTTAGTTTTTTTTTTTTAAATAGCTTTTCTTCATGAAAAGGTAATCCAAACTAACTGTAAATATTTTAGTTTGAGTTATATCCATCTTTAAATAAAAGAATATATATATATATATATATATATATTTTTTTTTTGAAATCTTTAAACTTTAATAAATTTTACATACTTTTCTCTCTTTGAAATATAAATTTTGATGTTAAATATCTTTAATTGGGATTGTCTCTAAAATAAATAATTTTTTTTGTAATTTAAAATATTGTTACTTTCTTATTATGATAGACGCTGTTAAATATTTGAGAAAAAATAAAAAAAAAATTATTATACATTTTATTAAAATTTAGAGAGTTAATATTTAATTTCAAAGCTTGAATATATATAAAAAGATCCAAGGGGAGCCACAAAACCAAAGCCTGAGCTGAGGCTGCAAGTTTGGTTGACTAGATTTGAATTCGAACATTGACTGAGAAAAATAGAGGCAAACATCACAATTATGCCACAGAATTCATTATTCACTGGGTTGTGGACGCGTGTCCTGTTGAAAGGCTGCCCTTTCCCAAAATCAAAGCTAGGATATGGCCAATAACACCACACCAACTACCTTCATCAAATCAATTATATTAAATATCATTTATCTTAATGCATTTTCCACCCCCTCCATTCCCAATTAGTAATTATTTCAAAACTTTAGTCCCCATTTTACTCGCTTTTTATCTCCTATAAGTTGTCTCTTTATTTTTTAATTTGTTTTGGATAATTTATTATACTCTTATGAACATTGATTATTTAATTGGAAAACTAATTTTAATATTATAAAAATCAAAGTAATTACTTTATTAAAAATGCCAAAGTATCTCCTGCTAGAATCTATTTTGTTTTAATCCTTTCTTCATAAACCAAATCCAAATGCAAGCATCTCCTTGAAGCATATCAAATTAAACATGGATAATAACATAACCAAACAACTATTCTTTCGGCATTAATAAAAAGAATGGTTAATATCGCTGAGTTAGTATATAAAAATATTGTATTTTAAAATAATTTATAAATTTTAAATAATTTTAGAATCATGTATTATAATAATATTAGAAAATAACATGGGTCTTGCAACGGAAGTACTAGAGTTCTCTAAAGAAAAAAGGAAAATCATCAATGTGTTGAAATAAAGATTCAACAAAGTAAAAATTCTCTCTCCCTGTCTCAGCTTGACTGGTGCAAATTATCCACCTAGGGGGGAGAAGGCAACGTTCTATCAAAGAGAAAAAGGGAGAGTTTTAGTTGTTGCAACTTGCTCTGCTCCATGTATTCTTTTTTTCTCCCTCAATTTACTACATCCAGGCTCTGCCAGATAAAAAGCACAACAGAGAAGTTATCCCAGACCCAGAATATTATGCCATTTAGACCCATTCAAGATAGAGATGAAGAAGTGCGAGCTCTGCAACTCCCCCGCAAGGTTGCACTGTGAATCTGATCAAGCTAGTCTCTGTTGGGAATGCGATGCGAAGGTTCACGGTGCTAACTTTATCGTCACCAAGCATCCAAGGTGTCTTCTCTGCCATGTTTGCCAATCACCAACGCCTTGGCATGGCTCTGGACCCAAGTTTCTACCCACCATCTCCGTTTGCAGCGGTTGTATTAGCGACAGTAATGAAGCCTACAATGACGACGATGATGATGAAGATGACAGCGATGATACAGAAAATGATGATATTAGTGATGGTGATGATGGTTGGGAAGAAGATGAAGAAGAAAATCAAGTGGTTCCATGGACATCTACCCCGCCGCCGCCGCCAGTTTCCAGTTCTTCAAACAGTTCAGGATGTTCTAACATTAACAGCGATGAAGGCGTCTCTGACTGACTACTGAGGCTTCTCCTGTAAAGCTCTGCTCAGAAGTATGACTCTGCTTTTCCTCCTCTGTTCTTATTCTTCTAATTTCAAGCTTGTTGGTCATTTCATGGCTGCTCAAAGCCTAAGCAGCTGTTAGTATAATGTGCTGTAATAATCACGATAGGCTCTCTCTTGGAGGAAATGCTCTCATTGGAAAGTTCTAAAGCCACACTTAGAATACTTTTCACAAGACAAACCCTTTCTTTCTCTATTTCATGTGCTATTTATAAACAACTAGACAGTTTTAGTTGTGAAATTTGTTAAAACTTAGGAAGTGTTATTTTGTATGGATTTAGATACTACTCTTAAGCTACAATAGCTTGAATGTAAATCCTCTGACCCACTAATTAACTATAGCCAAAAGCCATTAAAATCAGCAGCCACAAGTTTTGATCTTTCTCTTATAGTCTTACCCAGTTGCTTGATCTGAGAAATTTGAATCCTCTCAGTATTTTCAAGTTTGCTATTAATTTGAATCCCCTGTTTTCTAACTTGAAAATAAGCCCTGCATCTATACCATACAGCATCAAAACTGTAAATTTTTCATTTGTTTGATGAGCAATCTTCTAATGTTCCAACTAGCCAAAGATATGTCCAAGAATCTCTCACATGTTATAAAGCAGAAGTGAGTGGATGATGGGCTGGTATTAAAGTAAAATCCAGCATCATAGATTTATAGGAATATAAAAGAAGCAGGGTGAGTGAGTCTGTTTCTTAATTGACAAAGGAAACAACAATTTCCTGTGTCATGTGATTCACAAATGAAGAATAAGCTGAATAAGTTTAAAGAAGGTGGAGCAAAGCAAATGCGACACATCCACGTGCCTACGATAAAGCATAATTAGAGTATTTTAAGTAGCAAGTTGAGGATGGATATGGATGATAATGCAGCTGAGAATGTTAAGTAAATGAGCGTCAAAGTTTGGCAGCAGCAAGATTTGAAGGAATAAAGAAAGAGGGAAGGGGGTTTGATTTGAAATGACTTTGTGGTAGAAAATGGTTGCTTTGTAAGAAGGAGGAAGGTATGTGTGGCTGTGAGTGTATGCTTTTGCCAAAATTTACCACCACGGAAATCACATATTTTTGGGCTACCTCCCACTATCATTCTTCTTTTGATTCTCTTTGCTCCAAAACCATTCTCTTTTGGGGCTAAATCACAAATTATCCCTCCTCTTACTTATTGTATATCATTTCATTTCATTTGTTTTGTTTAAATTATTAGTCTTTTTTTTCTTGTGAAAAATTTTATTTAACAAATAGTTTTTTTTTTTTTAACTCTGATATAGATGCTTATCAACAAATGATTATATATCTTTAAATGTGCATGTGAAGTATGAAGGGATTTTTTTTCTTTCTTTTTTATAGGTTAAAATTTTTTAAATAGACACACATTGTAAAATTATATACATGATAGATAAATATGTAAATATATTATATATCATATATAATTTTTAGGAAAAAATATTTGTAGCTGTCCCATAGGATATTAATTTTTTATATGGTGTCTTATGGGTACTAAATTCTTATTTGGTATTTGTTATTGTTTCATTTTTTTTATAAAAAGCTAGTTATTCAGTTATAAAAATAATTATATAGTTACAAAATATAATGATTATGTTATAAGCCTAACATAATAACCATAGTGTGTTTGGTACCCAGAGTCGTGAGAAGTGTTTTGATGAGCTAAGCCTAAGATGATGGTAAGGTCAAATCCTGTGTACGGGGAAAAGAATAAGATGATGGTAGTCTCCGTCCAAAAATGCTTAGTTATTCATGTTTTGGCATTTGTCATATTAATTATTTCAGTTTTTACAACACTTTCATTTTCAATGATTAAAAGCAAATTCCAATGTTAGGTCAACGTCAATTTCTTTTTTAAAAAACAATGAAATTACATAAAAGCCAAAACCAAATTTCACTTTATCTATTTCAAAAACCACGTATTCTGATTTTTTAGTCAGCCGGCCCAAGTTAACTGGGCCACAATAAACCTAGAGTCTGGGTCATATGAGATTGAACATGGCTGCTATTAATAAAAGAAAAATATAAGGACCAAAAATTGACAAAAACCCATTTCTCGGAGGAACAAGGTTTTAGCCTTTTGGTGAAGACGGAACGCCTTCGCTTTCTCGTATGGTGTCAAAATACAACTTATTTTTTTTACTCTTTATAAAAATGATTATTCTATCATGATTATGATAATAATATTTTTTATAATAAATAAAAAAATATAAAAAATGATGATTAATACTTTAACATCATATAAAAATATAATACCTATTAAATATAAAAATTTAGTGTCCTAATTAACCCTCATCAAAGAGGAGGCGTTTGGTTTGCAAAATATTTTTTTTATTTTTGAAAATAATTTTTATTTTTAAATTTTTTAATTTTAGAAAATATATTTATTTTTTATTTTTTATTTTAAAAAAATAAAAATTATAAAAACATGTTTAATTTTTAATCCTAAATCTTGTTTTCAATAAATAAAAATGAATTTTATCATTATTTTTTTCTTATAACTATTTTTTTATTTACTAAATTATTACTAAATTTTTATTATTTTTAATTTAATTAGGATATTATCATTATGTTTTTAAATTTTTTTTTATTTTTAAAATTATAATAAAAATATTTTTAAAAAATTAAAAAATATTTAAAAAAATATTTTTTAAACTTTTAATCAAACATATTTTCACTCTTACTTTTATTAATAAAAAAATAAAAAATACTCAAACCAATAGTAACTTAATTTTTTCAATTGAAAACAAACTCGCATACATTGTATTTTAGGGCCCATTGGACCAACCGGGCCTTCTCCGTTCCTATCTTTCCGGCCGGTCTAAATTGGTTCATATTTCTCTTCAATTGGTTCATCTCCGTATGAGATGAGATCTGAACTCGTCTTCGCGGAAAAGCCTATTTTTTTCTTTGAATTGCTACTTTTCAAACCCCAGCAGTATCAGCGCGTAGCATAGACAACTACATACCAATATTTCATTTCTGCTACTCTGATTTATTCTTCACACTTGTACTATTTTATCTAAAGTTGTTTTTCCCCCAAAATCTCACTGCGGTTCCCTTCGCTCGCAATTAGGTGGGTTTCTGATTCCGGATTCCTTTTTGTAATAGAATAAAGCTAAGAGATGCCTCAGAGGCATTCCAAGAACAACAACGACCTTGCCTTCTTCACCTACGATGAGAAACGAAAACTCGGTTATGGGACCCAGAAGGAGAGGCTCGGCAAGGACTCGATTAAGCCCTTTGACGCTTGCTGCCTCTGCTTGAAACCCTTCATCGACCCCATAAGTTGCCAGAAGGGTCATGTGTTTTGTAAAGAATGCATTCTCGAATGCTTGTTGTCTCAGAAGAAAGACATCCAAAGGTAAAAAACATTTACAGCTTTCAGTTATATGAGTTTTGCTTATTATTATCCATTCATTAGTCTCATATTCTATGAATTTCGCTTATTAGTCTCAAGTTGTACTTTGATGTTAAATTCGTTAGCTGTTATGTTTATCTTTAATTCACCTGCGAAGAGGTGTACATTTGAATGTGGTACATTAGGGAAATTTAATCTCAGTTTAGATGAATGGAGTTGTTGCCTCAATTCATTATTAGTTCTCACTTATCTAAGATCCATTAAATCCATCAGGACTTCGATTTGTCATTTGTTTTGTTTCACACAAATAGTTGGGGGTGGACCAGCTTCAATCTGGGTTTCCTAAGCATTGCATAATGCAGATTATCCCTATACTTGCAACGTTTTTTCTCCCTGCAATATTTAATGCTTATAGGGTTTGAAATTCTGTAGTTCAAATTGCTTAGCATGGGAAATCATGTATAGAAGTCTGCGCATGGTTAATAGGCATGCTGTTAGACATTCCAGTATTCTGCAACATCACATTATGGTTTTGTGCTCATGATTAAACTTTTTCTGCCCTCTGAGGAGTGTTTTAGGATGTGAAAGAAAATGGAAATAAAGAGTTTTTGAGTGGATTACTGACCATTTATGGATGAAAAGGCAAATTTGCATAGGTTGGAGTGCATTCTTATTTTCCATTTGGCATGTTTGTCTGGCAATATCTGCAGGATGGAATGGTGGAGAGGTTAAGTCTTGGCACTTTATCATTCAAATCCTCCATATGAGTTTGCTGGTAATGGATCAATAATCATAGATAAACCTCTCCATTACTTACTTCCCTGCCAGCAGAAGTAATTTTGACTACCTTACATGGTCATCTGAGTAGATGCTTATTTTAGACTGCTGTGTTATTTAGAGGGATATATCCAAAAATGACGGAAACGTGGAAACATACTCTAAAGTTCATCCATGTGGGACAGTGATCTTAACTAAGTTTCTTACAAGTACTTACTACTTAGGTCTGAATTGTACTTCCTCAAAAAAATTTATTCTTAGGTTAGTTGATCTGTATGTGTAAGGCATGCTTAATAAATCATTAAATTTTGTTTCTGGGAAGTTGAGTTGAATTTATCTGTTGCAATTGGGTAAGGGTATAGCGGGGTGGGGAGGATGGACTTCTAAACAAGACATTAAATCCTTTTCTTATCTCTATTATGCATTATGTTGGCATTTATGCAAGGGACCAATAGAAGATTTTGTTCATTTATGGCTTGTTATTGGAGACATTAATTAATAGAAACCTTGGGAGAAACTTGAAAAACAAGAAAGTACTTTGCTTAAGTTTGGGGTAGGATGTAGGTATACAAGGTCACCTGTTGTTGACAAATCAAAAGCACCAAGTTCAAGTTATGATGTCATCTTATATCTTTACTCTTTATATGTGCTTATTGGGTTTTAAAATTGATATTTGAACTCGGTTGGATTCTACAATGATTAAATATTGACAGGAAGAACTGATAAGAATAAAAAGATGGAACATTTTATGTAAGAGAAGATAAATAAAAGATGGAACATATTCTTAAATAAAAGATGGAACATATTCTTACTTAATAAAAGTATGAAAAAAAAAATTATAGTTTTGCCTCTCATGCTTATTACAATTAAGTATTTTCATTTTTCTTCCAGTGGCTTTATATATATGTATATATTTTTATTTGAGCAAGATATCATTTATCCAAAATTATGAAATTAGGTTACTGAATAATTTCTATAAATTATTGTTGAATAAGTTAACATGTATAGGATTTGAACCTTTGACATTATGGTTTCCTAATAAGGAGTTAGTTAAGTTATTTTGATAGAATACTATAAGGTTTTGAGCGTATCCTTTTCTACCTTCTGGTTCCCATGTCCTGAATTTTCAGGTACTAATTTTTTAAAACTGACCAATCTTATTTGAAGTTCACTTTTAATTTTCAAATTATGCTTCCTATCCTAATGCTTGTGGGACCTATCCCGTTATCCAAAAAAGAAGTGAGTGTGTTAATGGATTGATGATTATGGTGATGGACTGATGGTTCAATACAACTACTAGAGGAAGTATAAATATTTCCTATTCAAATAATAAATTGTTGCAGATATATAATGTATATCTGGTTCATTGTCCTAATCAGTTTAATACATGCTTGGTAACATATAGTACTTGCTATCAACATGTTTGATTTGTCTTGAGTGACATGGTTGTAGTAAATTATGATAACCATTTTCCAATAAGCTTGTTAGTTTGCTTGCTGTAATTTTAACCTTCCTGTGTCATCAATGTTGATATAATAAGACAGTTTTCTTAATAGTATTCTATATTACTCCAGGGGCGTTAACTTGTCTTGAAGGTTGTAAAAGAGTTGTAATGTAAAGTCTTATGTTCTATCTACGATTACTGAATTGCTGTAACTTTTCTTATGACAAACAAAATGGAATTTCCAACTTTATCAAGTGTCTTCTGTTTCTTGCGGCTGTTGGTCTGAGCAATAAATTTAGTTTATAGTGATAATTGATCGTTTTTCGCTGACACGGATAAAATTCATTGTTATATTGTTGAGTGTTGACATTGTTTTTATGATATTGATATTTTTTTAATAAAACAGGAAGCTTGCTGCTCATACTGCTCAGCAGAAGCAACAAAAAGAAGAGGAAGAGGAGAGATTGATGTTGCAAAAGGCCAAAGAGCTTGATGCATTTGACCAGCAAAACCATGGTGCTGTACCACAGTACAGTGATAGAAATTACAGTCGTGATAAGAATAGTTTTCATGGGGCAAACAGTGTCAAGGTCACTTCCTATGAAGAGGAAGCCCTTCGAACTATGAAGGCATTTTGGTTGCCTTCTGCGACGCCAGAAGCTCCTATTAGAGTAGATGCACCTTCTACCGGTACTATCTGTCCTGAAGGCCAGGAGAAGCTGAAGTTGAAAACTCTTTTTCCCATCCACTTCATCGAAGATACTAGTGAGCAGAAGAAGATAAAGTCTCTTGATAGAACCTATGTCTGTCCTAGCTGCAAAGTCACTCTCACCAACACAATGTCCCTTGTGGCCCTTAGTTCATGTGGGCATGTTTTCTGCAAAAAGTGTGCTGATAGATTTATGGCAGTTGATAAGGTTTGTCTTGTTTGCAACAAGCCATGTAAAGAGAGGAATTTGGTGAAATTGGAGAAAGGAGGGACAGGTTTTTCTGGTCACGGGGATCATCTTGAAGCCAGAGACTTCAAGCATTTGGGAAGTGGTAGTGGGTTGGGGCTGGTTAGACCCGCAATGAAGACTTGAAGCCTTCTGTTAGTGTCGCTTAGTGAACGGACAATACTCCTTGCTGAAGAAAAGAAGAAAAATGCGTGTTAACTAACATCTATGATCCATCCGTGCCTGTGGTTTTGCTTTATTTTATGCATTTAATTCTTGGTTTTCTACCCCTTCGAGAGGTCTAGTTCTACCTCATGTAAACCTTTATGATTTGAGAAGACGGTTTGTACCATTCCACCTATGACAGATGCTTTGAAATGTGTATAATATAGTTGATGGATGGAAGCTTAGCTGTATTCTAATTCTCATGTGACGGTGGGGGCCATTTAGCAATCCTGTTGATAAGTTGTTTATCATAAATTATTACGAGACAGCTAATAAAATTATTTGATGATTATTTTCCAACTTGTTTGACAGTTGTTGTTAAATTGTATAGTTTTAATTTTTTTTGCTGTAATTGACGTTTTGCTGTGATTTGTGAACCTGACCTGGACCCGCAATTATCACGTGAGTTAATACCTGACATTTTGTTGGCATCCTATGGTCAACCAAGTCCCTATATAGTACTTATAAGTATATACATCCCCGTCCCTTTCTTATTTTTTTAATTAATTATTTTTAAAAAATATATTTTAAATTGATTCGTCTATAAACAGAATCTCATTATTTCAACATGAAGAGATTTGGATTCTAAATTTTTATCGTGTATTTATAATTTTTATATTTTTAATTAGTTGGTTTATTTATATTTTTTTATATATATTTATAATTAAATTTTTTTTATATTTTTACAGATGTATTTATAATTGGTTTATTTATTTTTAATAGACTAATTTTATCAAAAAAAATATAAGTAGACATGATTAAATTAATTATAAATAAATATATAAATTACTAAATATGTTAGTGGTGAATCTTAATGAATATCACAAAATATATTTAACATACTTATATATAATTTATACATATGTTGTTTGAGTAAATTATATTTTGATTCTTTATAGATATTATTTTTTTAATTGAGTATTTTAAAATTATTTTATTTTATTTTAATCTTTTAAATTCTAATTATATTTTAATTTTATTCCTTTGTTAACTTAATTAATATGAAATTAATAGATTTGACAACATAAAACAATAAATTGGCTACGTGGCCCGTTAAAATTATATTGATATTTAATCAATTCGTTGTTTTAATTTTTAGTTAATCAAATTAACATAAAAATAAAAATAAAATGTAATTAAATTTTAAATTAATTAAAAATAAATTAATTTTGAAATATTTAATTAAAAATAATAAAATTGATTAAATAACTTTTATAGATGAACTTTATTTAAGAAATTTTTTGTACAGTGTACAAGTAACTTTTTGCACGTGGGCAGCTTGAGTAATGGGAAAGAGCTTTGTAGGAAATGGCATTAGAATTTAGAGGTAATCTAAGAACAAAAGGAAAAGGAGTGGGCGAAGAAAAGCAAGAACAAAATGGGTGAACGTTTATTGCCACCAAAGGTCCTACCTTCAACTTGTGTTTATGGCTTTGTATGGAATTAAATAATACAACTCAAGATGGCTTGGGTGGTTGGCCAGTGGCCCCTCACGGCACGCTGCCCTTTGCCCTTTGCCCTTTGCTCTTATCCACAATTCATCACCCCTCGGCCTTCTCTCTCCTAATTTTATATCTCTCCCTAATCTTTATTCCTTTCCGACATTATCACACCAATAAGGATAGCGGGAGACTAGATTCCCACTTCTAAGGTCTAACCAAACCTAACAAACTTTGCTTTTGTCTATTTCCTTTAACAATGAAATAAAATTTTAGTAATGTAAATTAATAAAAAAGTTTTTATTTTGGTTTTTTTTTTTTACAAACAATGAATACTTATAATTATCTTTGTAATAAAATATGGTAGCTTGTAATGCTCATCTTTGCAAGGTCAAGCCATATTGTGCAATAACTTTTGGTCAATAAAATATTAATGTCACTTTCTCATTAATGGCTTTTTTTTTAAATTTAATACAAGATTTCAACTTTAAATCGAGCTTTATTCGGATTCCAATCCCAATCAAAAACCCAGTATAGAGCCATATCCAAAGAATCAACTGGCTGGTAAATTTGGATTGACTTTCATACCAATTAATTATGTCGGGTATATTTTATTTAGTAAACTTTTTGTCATTTTGTCTCATTTCAACCTTCCTCTTCCAAGCAAAGCAAATTGAAGAGAAAGTAGAGGAAACGAAGCAATGGTGTAGAGGAGCTGTTAATTTTGGCAGGTGGTTGGTTTCTTTAGATATTTTCTGTTAGTTACTCAGCATTCAACAATGAGAAACTGATTATGTTAATTCTTAGTGGTTGGTAAACCACAGGAAGATTTTTAATTGTTACTACACCGTTAATTTCGTAATTAGTGGGTATAATGCTATAATCTCGCTATATTCTCGTGGTCAAAAACCGAAAAATCTCGCTATATTTTGGTTTCCACGTGGCAACAGCTTCCTCGTTTATAATGGGGGACATCTTCGTGGGTCCCACATCATTATTTCCCGGCAACCCAAATTGCTATTATCTCTGAGATGGCGTCCCACTCGTCCATTCATAGAAATCAGATAGCCCACATAAACTAGCAGCATAAAAGCCTGAACTTTCATTTGGTTGTGACAAGGTGGTTGGATCTTTGGGCATAAGAAGTGTGAGAAGAGAACGCATCCAAGAGAAAGCCCTAAGCTTTGGCGATGGGGGATTTGGAGAAGCAAGTGAGGATGCTTGAGGAGGGAAAGGAGGGAGAGGAGGAGGAGAGGTTGCTGGAGGGCATGGCGGTTGTGGATTTCGACATGCTTTGCTCCACTGTGGCGTTGCAAACTCAAGGGAAATGGGGGAAGCTGCGAGGTATTGGAGATGAAGAAGAGGGTGGGGAATTTGGTGGGGTCTTGAGGATGTGGGAAGGTGAGCTTCTCGACTGCTTCGATGACCGCCGAATCGCTCTTGAATCCATATGGTAGGTTTGTTTCTTCTTCTTCTTCTCATTCTTTTGGGAGAGTTAATTGTCTGTGTATAAGTAAGTTTTTTGAGAAACAATGTTCGTTTTGATGACTTTCTCTTGTTTTGGTGGATTAGAAAGTATTCCATCACTCCTTTCCGGACGAGCAAATCTTTATTAGGTCTATTTTCAGCTTGAATCAGAGAGAAGGAAACTCTTACTTGTTAGATTTCTCTTTTTGATGTAACGAAGGTTTCCGTTCAGTTTGTCCTATTTTTCTCTGGGTTTCAATCTCCAGTTGTACCGAGAGATTTTTCTACTTCAACTCGTGGGTGAGGGATTATTACATAGAGGTTTACCTTCCCCATATTTTTTCAGTCAATGAAGCATTTGATTGGGTTTTGACAAATGAAGTTAAATAACTAGTTACTAATTATACATCGTACACATTTTGCTTTGCCTACTGCTTCACCCACGTATATAATTTGAATGTCTTTCTGGCCAATAAAAGACCAAAAAACCTAGAAAGGACAAGAAAAGGAAACACTCGAACACAGAGGAAAGAGGGGGAAGGAGAATCTGCTGTTTTAGAGGACTTGTATGATATATCATGCCTATAACTAACAGCTCAATTGATGTTGCAGTTGTCCTTGCTACCGATTTGGGAAGAACACGAAGAGAGCTGGTTTTGCTCTTCCCTATATTCAGGTATGCTTAATTTGCTTGAAAATTCGAAGAGCACCTCTGTTGGTAAAAAAAAAAAAAATTTATTGGTTAAAACTTTGGCAAAAATGAATTCATGTTAGAATTAGCGATTGCTGCTATTCTTTATATTCATTTTTTTTTTTCTTTTATGGGGTATAACAGCTCTCTGAACTTTGAATTTCCCTACTTTATTTTGCAGGGAATAGTTTATTTTCTTCTGACGATTGGTGCCATTCTTAACTTCATTGCCTTTACAGTAACAAGGCGGCACTGCTTTCTATACCTGGCGGTTGCTTTTGCCATTACTATTGGAGCATATTTAGGCTTCTTCCGAACACGCATAAGAAAGAAATTTAACATCAAGGTGGGTTTTTTTCTGCATATAATTTTTTATTATTTCTTTCTCATGCATAGATAGGTATTAATTGGAAAATAGATCTCTTCTCATCTCTGGATACTTTTGTATCATTTTGTTTGTTTATGAATACTCACTCCATATATCTGTATGAAATTATTACTTGTGGAACATTCATGATGAAAATTCTTGTTGATGGGATAAAAGTGAATACATAGATAGGTGCTTATCTGTTTGTTTATAGAAAAGGTATAAAGTTATCATTTTACAGGGTCTGTGAATTCCAACAGATCTACTCAAATAATATATAATTCGCATGCAAGCAAGCGTGTTGGGGTTAGACTAGTTAATATTGATAATGTGTCTGTAACTTGTCATATATGTTCACTTTCTTTTTTTGCTTTGTTTTGTACTTTTTCAGTGGATTATATGTTGACTAACTTTCTAAGCAATTTGAGCTGCTTTTGTCTAATGCTTTCTGTATTGGTAACTTTTTCAGGGTACTGATAGTTCCTTGGACGATTGCATTTACCATTTAGTTTGTCCTTGCTGTACCTTATGTCAGGTCAACTTCGAAAATCTTTCTCTTCTCTACTTGTTTATCTTGATTTATTCCACTGTAGTCTGAGAACTAGCTATGTATAATGGATTATCGTCAAAAGTAGTTATTATTGGTATCTTTGTAATATGATGCAGGAGTCTAGAACACTGGAAATGAACAATGTTCAAGATGGAACTTGGCATGGTCGGGGTGATACGATATGCGTAGGTGGCTTTAGTGAAGGGAGTAAAGCACTCTTTGATCTGCATCCACCTCCTCTCGTCTCCATCAAGTATACTAATGAAACTGGAATGGAAAAAAGTACAGATGCCAGCAGTCAATCTTGAATTTAAGGACTTGGGGAAGCTTGGAAACAATGGTTTTTCATCTGAATTCTATTCCCAAGTGTCTGCACCACATAACTTCATTCCGGGTTCTGTGGAGTTTCATGCCCGAGATACAAATTCAATGAGGGCTGCATCACTTGCATTTCATACTCACGACTTAGAGGTAGTAGCAGGCATCAGGAAACAATGCTGTCTGGTGTTACTTCTCTTTTGGATGGAGAACAAGATTGTGTTTCAAATTATCCCAAGGGAGATGTTGGTTTGCTCATTTGTAGATATGGTATTTTCATTCTTAGCTAAGGGGGATTTTTAATTTTTACCAACCCCTGCAGTCTATATAGTTTGCTTAGTGTTTTAAGGTGGTAAAGAATGCCATCTTCATTGTTGTATCATTTGTTTGAATATTATTTATAAAGTTAACTTGTTCATGCACTTTTAGGGTCTGGTCCATACTGAATTTGGGGAGTGGCTTTCCTAGGATTGATGGTGTTCTTTCTAGTTAAATTTTTTAGTTACATATATTATACTACATCATCCATTCAATACCTAATGAATATACGCCATGTGTGTATTTCCATCTCATCCATGCTAAACCAGCCTCAGTAGAAAGTAGTTAGAATGATGATGGGATTGTAGTCTTCTCAGAAGAAATATATTAAGCTGATTTTTTATATATTTTTTTTCAAAAAATTAGCCTCTAAATACAATGAACTAAAGTATATTATAAAACTATATATTATAGTTGTAATTTTGTTTAAGATTTTATTAAATAGATAAGGTCGTGATAGGTGATTAGTGTTATATAAGGAGTGAGTCAGGCGGGTTTTGCCCACCAATTCCCAAAGTCCAAAGAATTGCAAGGAAAGGTAATTTGGGGAAGTGAGAATACACTTGCAAAGACATCATCAGAGGGTCAAAGAGGATATTATTAATATCCAGAACAATTGAGAAGCATGCCAGATTAAGACAGAATTCTAAGATAACCTATAAATTTTCTCGTATCTCATTCAATGAAAGCCCTGTTTAGTTGTTCTTTCCATCTCTATCCCATTTCATTGAAGCTGTGTTACAACTTACATTCACAATCCCTCTCCAAATGATTTTAATCGTTTCTGATTTTCATTTATCTAAGAGACTGGAGAAGTACTTGTGGCAAATGACACTGAGGAGAACCTAGCATCTCACAACAATAAAGTCCAAATTAAGGCATTTTGGCCCTCTCTGCTGGTTCTGGATTTGGACACAGAAAATATATGGACCAAATTTTTTTTCCTTTTCCTTTTTTCATCAGCTTCTTCGTCCTCCTGAATTTGGAAAAACTGGAATTTGTTTCTGCTATAGTGACAAGCAAATTCTTCGTCTTTTGATGTTCCTCTCCAGCACACTCACTGGAGTTTCTGTGCTTAAAATGCTCCTATCAAAGATTGACTCATTCGCTTCTATCCTCACCATCTCTTCCATCAAATTCAAGCACTTAGACAGTATCTCCTAAAATAACCACCATAAACCCTCTTTAGTCTTAAAATCAAGTGATTTAGTAGTGACTGTATTTTATAGCCATGTCTCATAAGATTTTCTTTTTCTTTTTCTTTTTCTTTTTTGGTGTCTTAAATTGACACACAAAAATCTCATTTCAGGAACATAGTGAAATAATTTACTCTTAATATGCCAAAAAAAAAAAAAAAAAAAAACACAATCATTTGGTTGAAGGATAGTGATTGAATGTAGTTACCTCATCTAGATACTCACAAGCTGTAATGGAAGCTCTCAGAGTAGAATATTGCAGTGGGCATAGCTCATGAGATGCAGAGATAAGTGAAGAAGCCGTAATAATTGAAGGTTTAAACCTAGAAAACTTTATGTCTGCGGCCAAAAGAGTAATACAAGTCAGAGTTTGATCTAATTTAAAGTGAAAACTAAAATATAGAGTTGCATGTTTGAGCAAAATATAGTTATATGTAAGAAGTACCATAATGAGCATTGAAGATTATCTCTGAAGCTCGCTCTTTAAGTGATTGTTTCAGTGATGGGTCTTTGAGTTCAGCTAAAGAGATAAAGAAATTCAAAAAAGATAAAGGTGTAATTGACCTCATACGCCATTTCAGAGCCCCAAGAATCAGAAGCTCCATTTTCTGAACACTTTGAGCCTCAAAGATAAAACTTTCTTTCTGTATCATTATTACAAACACCAGTTGTTCAGGTTAAAAAGGTAGTGCCAACCATTTTTATTACACAGGTTTCTTTCTTGTAATGATTGAAATTGCTTGAAGTTGAAGTCTTACCTGCAAGTCAGAAAGTGAGAAGGGTGTGTTCTTCATCTTTAAAGCCAGAGAAAGACAGGAGATGACAATGAGCCTGAGTAACCACGGCTTCCCCTGCTGCAAAACCAGATGACAAATTGCTCTGTTTGGTTGCAAAGAAAATGTAGGAAAAGGAATTGCTTTTGGAATCCCGTAATTGGTTCCCAGATTTCTATACTTTCTGAGAAAACAAATCATAAAGGTAAGTGGGTAGTTGTTCATTTACCGGAATTTCTTGCCTGGACATGAACCGGTCCAAGTAATTCATAGCAAGGTAAGCCACAAATGGATCCAAATTACAGGAAAACCGAACCTGCAAAAATTAGTAGTTTAAACACATAATGTGACATGATAGATAAGGAAGAAAACAGAGCATTTAGAGCTATGTTTCACCTTAGATATGAGAAAAGTGGCTTCACAACGAAATGAAACGAGAAAATCTGTAGTATCGAAGCTGCTTAAGTAGTCTATGTGATCAGATTCGGAGGCAAAGAGTTCTGATATAGTACTGGTTTCCTGCTCTTTGAAGCTGGCTAGTGGGTCTTCAAGATCGAACTCCATTTCCTTCTTCTTTGGCTAGACTGCGTTTCACTGTCTGTGAATTGAAGGATAAAATGAGAAAGACAAGGAGGGATATGTGTGAAGATAGAATCTGTAATGATGGAAAAGAAAGAGAAGCTTCGCTTTCTGTGCTGGTAAAGAGAGTGTGCTGGTCCTCTTAGTTGTGGGAAACCATTCACACATACATATTATGGATCCTTTGTACCTCTATTCTCCCCGGCTTTTGACATTGAAGTCAGGAAAAGAGAGATTTGAACAAGTCTAGTCAAAAGATTATCATTACATTTTCTTCCACCTCGCAAAATTAAGAACTCTACCAGTTTAAAAGACCAGAAAGGTTGACATAACGTAGAATGTGAAGTAAATCTAAGATTAAAACAGAAAGACAAATTTTTTATTAAATGATAAGAGTCTACCATTATTTTCAAGTATTCACAGTAATGTCCCACCAATATCATGGTGTTCCTAAAATTAAACTATTGATGCTTAGCTATTCTAGGCAAAACTATCCCATGAAAATACACAATTATGCACCCCATTTTCGTTCATGTGGGTTTCCCTCCCAATTTGTAGTTTAACATTTCACTACAAAAAGTCCAACATTTTCTATTCCAATGAACTTGTAGCTTAAACAAATCTAATTAAACCATATGTTCTAACTCGGGCATATTGGTAGGGATAGTAATAAAATATTTCTTAAATTTTGAGGTTGAAATAATTTTTGTTATTCTTGTTCTTTATAATTAAATTAAATTTCAATATAAAGTATGATAAATTTATATTTTGTCGATACTTTAAACTCAAAGATGATTTTTGGGTAAAAATATTTTAAAAATAATAATAAAACTATTTGTAAACTTTGGTGTTTAAATTTTTAATTTATAATGATTGTATGCTCATATTACTCTAATTTACATGAAAATAAATTTGGTCATATTAATAAAGAACATAATAAGTTATATTTTTAAAATTGATTATATAAAATAAATAAATAATTAAAATAAAACAAAATTGATCGTATACTTTATTAGATTCAAATTCCATCTATATGTCATTATGTTAATAAATAACACCATCAATTATATTTTTAAAATTTTAATTATTTAAAATAAATAAAAAACTACAATAAAACATAAAACATGATCACGATAAAACTCGATCATGAATTTAACCGAATTCAAATTCAGTCTACATGTTAGAGTTGGAGAGATTGAAAGAGTGATGCTAAATCATGATTAAGTACAAGCTTGCAGGTCTGGTAGGGGCAGCCAAGGCAGGTTTTTATCTGACGCAAACATGAGCAAATGAGGCAGCTCTTTCTGTACCCATCTGAATTCTGATGAATGATTACTAGCAGAAGCTATGATTCAAGCCCTCCTGATAATGTACTATTATGCACACCCATTTTTTGGAAATCGCTTTTGGTCTAAGCCACCACCCTTTTGCTTTATAAAGAAAAGGAAAAAGCACCACACCTCTATTCAGTATTCCCCCCTCAATCATATCCCTGAAATTCTTTTCCTTCTTTCTTCCCTTTCACCTCTCTCCTTTCTCAACCCTAACCAAAACAGAAAGGAATCCTCCTTTGTCCAGAATAATCACCATCATAATCTCTTTCTTTTCATATTAATTACACACTTGTATTTTCTTATAATGTTTCAAAATTTTGATTCTTATGCTTCTCTAAAAAGTAGGATAAATTATTTTAATTTTATTATGGTTATTATATTACATTCAATATAGTAATACATTATTGTCCATATGTTAAATGAGACTTATAATAAATTAGATGAAATTTAACATTTGAGTATAAATATATTATTATACTCGAATATAATTTAAAAAATACTTAATTTTATTTAAGATTTAATAATATAATACTCAATATTTTTAATTTTTAAAATAACATTTGATATTAATTTATTTTTAACATTAATATAATAATTAAATGAAAAACAAACAAAAAGATATTAGTCTAGAGCGTTGGGGTTTAATTCAATTATGATTCCCAACAAAAAAAAAAAGTACCCCACATGTGAGTTGGAGTGAGATAAGCATCCAATTTAGTACTCTCTTATCTTTAAATTGTATGGTCCTTAAATCGTTAAGTTCTCCCTTGGTATGATGTCCCTGTACTATTATTGGGTAACTTGGTTTGAGGACAAAATAAGAAGAAGAAAATAAAGTAAGAAATGGAAATAAGAGGGTAAAAATTTTCCCTTCTTATTTGGATTGTAATACATGATAGATAGAGAAGGCCAAAAAGTACGTTCAAATCTTATCTCTTCTATAATTTAATTATTAATAAATCAATCAATCTCTAATTAGTAATTACCCATATGCTTATCATCTCTAATAAAATATATTTATATATTCAAATGGAAACATAACTAAATCAATTAGACCTCCATGTGTTGCAATTGCATGCTTAACGTTTTTAACTATACAAAACTTAACTTAATTACCTAATTTTAGTCAGCTATTATTAAAATATTTTTTAAACAATATCTTATAAAATTTATTTTTCGCTCAAATATTTTAAATATTGAAAATGAAGTAGATAATTGTTTTGGTAAAAAGAAATATTGTGTGATAGAAGATTTTACAAAATAGAGAGGATAAGAGAGAGCACTTAAATTTCAGTCCTTTTGATTGGAATTCTTTTTTAGAAATATAAACCATTTAAAAATATTCAAATTCTCTTGGTTTTTATGCAAAGATCCCAGCAAGTTCCGTTTCCGAGAAAGAGAGGGAAGCCAAATAGCTTTGAGGTAATGTAACTTTCATAGCTTTTCAGAACTCTCTTTGTTCTTTCGTATCTCTTCTAGTCTTCTTCTCGCTGTCTTCATCCCCCCATAGATTCTCTTCCAGCAAATTATTATTGTCCTCCTTTATCAAATTCTAACTATAATCATCCAGAAAAAATTATCACATAACTAAATTAAATTTTTAATTTTTTAAATAACCAAAATAATAATTTACGAATTCTTTAGTTTCACGTAATTTTATAAACTTACTCAACATAATTACATCTATTATATTACATCAAATTTTAATCTATTTGTGAAATTTATAAATAAAATATTTTATAGGACAAGCATTTCCTTTGTCGTTGGCACTGAATTTTTACTTGTTGGGAGGCCCCAACCCCAAATACACTTTATGCTTTTCTTTTTCCTCTCCATATCCCACTTTGAATTAGAAAATTTATAAAAATTATGCTCACAATTTAAGTCTAATTTTTAATTATGTAACTAAATAACACATTCACTGGTGGGCTATAATTTTATAAAGAGAAAATAATGGTAAGCTCCAACCTTTCTAATCCTCATATACTTTTGAAGGAATGGAATTTCTTATTAATTGAAGAAATTATAGTAAAACATTATTTTAGTATGTATATTAAAATATTTTTTAATCAATCGAATTATAAATAAACATATAAGTATATTAAACACATTTTTTATTAAGATTCATCGGTATAATTTTATGAATATGTTTTCAAAAATACTATATTTTATAATAGTATCTTATAAGATTTTTTTTTAGAGTCTCAAAAAATTTTAAAATAATGCTTTATATTAAATCTAGATAAAAACTAAATTTTGACATTATTTTAAAATATGGCCTGTTGAGCCTAGACTATTAACAATATGAGGTTTACAACCATTTAGAAATGATTTCAAAGATTATTCTTTGAAGTAGCCCAAGATCTTTGACCCAAAAAAAAAGCCCAGACCCTATAAAAATCTCAGTTGGATCTAACCCACAATTTTATAACCCGGCCAACAAAAATACGGTTGAGCATTTGGTTTCTTGATATTAAATATTTGTAACTTATATCCTATGGTAATAATAATAAATAATTTAAATTCTGTAATATATTGAATTCTCTTGATACTGGCATTTTAAAATTAAAGTATAATGCTATCAAAAAGAAAAATAAATAAATTATACCAACAATCAACACACATAAGATTAGAAATCTTTAATTCGTTTTGGTGGGGAATCTTCTTAATTATAAGAATCTTATATCTCAAAAAATAATGTGAAAATTGAACATGTTTGATTAATTATTATAAATACTTATTTATTATTTTTTAATTTTCATACTATAATAAAAAATTGAAATACCCATATATTATATATTATATTAGTGTATCAAAAGAAGTTGTTAAGTGTGATCATGGAATTCGATAGAGTTTTTAATTTTTTTAAAAACAGTGTTCCAGTCCATTGGAGAAGTTGAGATTAGATAAAAAGATTCCCTAACTATTTGTTCGTTTGCTGTGGGAATAGAAAAGGAACAATAACAATAATAATATAAAGAGGAATATCCTATGACTATCTTTAATTTGGTACCCAATAATGGAAGAAAGATTTTTTGTGGTAAACTAATGAATAATGGATGAAAGATTATTCAAGTTTGTGTTTGTCTATATCTGAAACCAACTTGCTCTTTTTCTTCATTTCAAAATACAAATAAAAACACCACAATAATGTTGGTTTGCCCAAAAACTAAAAATCATATTTTCATATCACCAACAACAAATAGTATCACCATATTAATAAGGTTAAGACTCAAATCCGATTACGGGTGCATATGACTAAACAATATTAACATTATAGTTATTTATTTTATTTTAATCAATTACGATACATTTCTTATTTCTTTTATCTCACTATTAACATGATATAATTATGTACGTAATTAAATTTGAGTTTACATAAAAAATAATATATTCTTAAATTCTTATTTTTGTATTTAAATTCATTTATTAGCTTATCTTAAAATAAAATTTAAGAACTCAATTATAGACTTTTTTTTTTCAAAACACAAATTTATGATCAGTGATAAATTTCAAGATATCCATTGTGATTTAAAGGCACCAACACCCAATCGTTTTATATATGCAGAGTAGATTAATTAATAATTACCACGTGGTAAACAGATACTCAATTATTCATAGTGTTGGTGCCCCGACCCATCACGAACTCCGCTCCCAACTCTCTGTGATTCGTCCCCACCCGCCATCGCCATCACCGGATAAACAGGAGCAACACCAGAATTCGGAACTGCATGATACGCTTGCTGTCTCACACCGTCTGGAACTACCCTCGCCGAGGCATCGTATGGATGCACTGCACTAACAGGCCTCATCCCTCCGCAGTATACTTGACCCGAGCCCGGCACCAAATGATGGTACGCGATCGGCACCTGAGCCTGCACTACTGCCCGGTATTGTGGAACATAGGGTGCCCGCATTGGAACCGGTTGGACTGGTACTTTCCCGGGTTGTACGGGAGCCGGACCCGGAATATAGTAAACAGGAACAGGTTGCATAGGATGACCAGAATAAGTAGCATCTGGGGTGTAGTACAGTGCCTGGTTACCCGGGTTAGCCATTACAGCTTGATAACCGTCAATTTGATTATCTTTTGATTCCATGACAGGAGCTGGGTTATCGGGCTTGGTTTTGACCGGTGGAAGGTTCGGGATGGACGGCACATTTGGAGCCGATGACGTGGAACAAAACGGGGAGGAGACTACCGGAGCAGGGGAACCTGGATCCGAACAGGAGATGTTGTCATGGATAACCGATCGGGCCTTGGCTCTTGGTTCACGGTGCTGGGGCTCATCGGAATTTTCCAAACCGAAGAGATAATCAGGTACTTCCGACACCATCGAGGACGCTTCAGACCGGCCTCGCTCAAGCCCGGCTCCGCCACCATTGAGAGCGTCGACGAACCAGTTCTCACGATTGGCGGAGCCGTCGAGTAGCGAGCTGATACTGCTTGCTCTAGAATCTTCTCCCTTGAGGAACAGGAAGAGTCGAAGTCTAGCCGAGCGCGGGTTTTGATTCTGTGCCAACCGTTCATACTCATCCATCATGTTCTCCACGTCCTCATCCGTAGTCACGGATATCAACGCGTCCAGATCCTCATTGGGAAGCTGGTACTTCACTGTTATATTGGTCGTGCCTGTACCCAAGTGCAACCCCAAAAAAAATCAGTTCCTGAAAAACGCTAGGACAAGCAGAGGTGTTATCTGGTCAGTACCTGAGAGCTTAGAAAGCTTGAGAAGGAGACCGGAGAAGGAGATGAAGCGGTGGACGGCGACGATTCTCGTATCGCCGCCGACGTAGCGGAGCTGGTTGTCTTGGAGGCGGGGTAATATCTTGCCACCGAAGCTGCACATGAAGCGGACTCGTGGCAGGGGTTCATGAAAATGGTCGGAGCGAGGGGACGAGGCCACGGAGTCGGCGTCCAACTCAGGCGGGTATTGTGACGTCATTTCCCGGCGAGCGGAGGCGAAGGTTTTCGGTCCGTAGAAGTGTTAGTGAAGCTAGTTACTTTAGTTGGATTCTGTGTCAGACACGTACTTCCCCTGCTAATTGATGCAGATAGCGCACGTTGTATGTATATATAAGGGTCCCTCCCCCTCTCCCTCACAGGCACAGTGTCCATCTCCGTCCACTTATGTTAAAAGATGGAGAGATGTGGGACGTGAAGATGATATATAATTGGACAATGGATTTGTCTGATGACGCCTGGTTAGGTTGGGTTTCTCCGTGGAATTTTGTCTAACAGGTTTTGTTTCTTATATCTAGAAATCAAGCTATTAGTAGGGCCATATAATAAAGCTTAATTTGAAAGGCTATTTGCTGGTTGAGGAAAAATAATAATGGTCTCAATGCTCTAAACCCATAAAATGTCAACGAATAGGAATCTGGTATTAATGGGTGGCTGCTAATCAGCTTCAAGATAGATGAAATCATCATGAATTGTTATAAAATTCTTGGGCGGCAAATTCATATACATCTAGTAGCTAATAAAATGTTCATCGTTGAGTTAGGTTTAACAATATTTTCATGGTGGTCCTCTAAAATGATGATAGGAGGGCATTATGCATTGCGGATGGCCCATGCAGGCCACCTGCTAATTCCAAGGGATCAACGTTATTTACACTGTTACACAACCCTTTGATTATGGCTTCTTAATTTAATGGTGAATGTGGCAGTTGATAATGCTTTGCTTTGGAAGACTAGTTGTTGTAGGTCTCCCTCGTTCACTAGACTTGAAATATAATGTGTGATTAACTATATTTTCACATGTTCCCATCCTAATTTTATTAATTTCTTGTAGTCGAATCACAAAAAATTCCCTAGCTTGTGGTAAGAATTATAAGTGAGGTTGGGTTTATGGTAAAAACTGTGAGAAGTGTAGTCTACCAATAAATAACAATTTAAGAAGCTTATAAATAAAAAAGGAAATTAAAGTTTGGTATTTTGTTTATGATATTTGAAAAGCCTGGGTTGTTTATTTGAATTAGAGGGTGGAGGCAAACATATAATAAATAAAAAAGAGTTCTCAGTTGGGCAAATATTTGATTCTAAATATAAAATTAATCACTATTCAATTGGGGGGAAAAATGAATTTGTATTTTTGACACAAATTTAATAAAAAAAAAGGTACCATACTTTTAAGAATATCAAAAATAAACTGCTAGTTGAACCAATGGATGAGGAAATATAAGATATTTATACAAAAAGGTTGCTTTCGCAAGTTGGCCGCAAATAAAAGGACGTCTATGGCTATGTCTCATCTGGACGGTGCCTATATCTTTCTTATTACAAACAAATCCCATTGAAAAAGCCCCACGGCAAACTAACAACACTTTTGATTTTAAATATATTATAAAATTAATTATTCTTTTCTATCGTCAAAAACAATTGTAAGACACACACAAGAACAAATCTCCTCCATTATTGTGCATGCTTTGCATTTTTAAGTAAGTGGGATCACTTTTTATTTGATCAGTGTAATTAGTTACGTAATAAAAAAAAATCATTTTTTTCCCTTCAATCCAAAATTAGAGAAGTCTGAAATTTGTGGAAAGTGAGAAGATGAGGGCTAAAATGAGACAAGGAAAGTAGTGGGTATTTGATGGAGGCATACATATTGCAATCTTTTTCCACTTTCCACTTGAAATTCTTCTCATAATGTGTCTTCATCAAGTCCCCGCCATGGCGCCACATGCGTACTCTTCCAGCTCTATTATTAAGCTCATTTAACAATACAGTGAACTTCTTTAGAGTAAATTGAACAAGTACATATATATGGAAATTTCTAAAATACTCTATTTTTTCAAAGAAATTGATGGATGCAGCAATAATAAAATACTCTATTTAATGTTCATTTCATATCTGTTCCATAAAGATATTGTGAAGGGAAGTTGTCCAAGTCCAAGATTGAGGGCCACGTGATCTTCTCATGGATGTTTCATCCAAGTTGTTTCTTCTATATATGAATTATGATTCACGTCCCAATGACTGATACACCTATCCATATTATTGGTAACCACTTTCGTACAATGGACCCATTGCTGTGTCTTGATCCAACTGAACGTGAAATCTAACAAAGGATAATATGGAAAGCTAATTATAAATAAATATATCAATTTTGGCTCAAATGGTGGGTGGAGGGCACTTTTAAATCTTTATTGGCATTCTTTTATAATAATTTTTTATAAACATCTTTTTGTTAATTTATTTTTATATTAATTAAATGCTTAATTAATTTATATTTCAATTATTTATTCACACTCCTAATTAAATTCAATTACTCATTAAATAAACTTTTGATTTCCTTCATTTTTTTTGGTATTTTAGAATTACCTATTAATTTTTGGACTAATTTTTTATTAAATAGTTTTATTCTATTAGTAGGCATAATAACCATATAATTTAATTAGTACAAATTTGATTTTGATATTCAAAATTTAAATATAGTTGCACTTATAATTTATGTTTAATTTATGAAATAAAATTATATAAATAACATTATTTAATATATTATAGAATTTATGTATGAAAAATAATAACTAATTTTAGAACTTTCTTTTGTTACAATATTTTTAATATGATTTAAAAACCTAATTAATTTGTATTTTAAAAAAATTTAGAGTTTCAATTAATATTAATATTTTTATATTATAATTAGTTTCAATTTATTATTAAAATTGAAAGGTTTTATTATTTCCTAAACTGGATTAAACTAATAAAATTTTATGAAAAATATTTTGTACTTTCTTTAATTAGCATGAATGACCCTCAATTAATAACTATGTTAGTAAAAATGAATTATAATCCCTTAAATTTAAGTATTGTTACACCTATAATTTATTAAAAATATATAAATAAAAACTACAACCTTCTTGATAGCAAAATATATAAATATGACTCAAAGATCTAAGCTTACATATAAATTATCTATAAAATAAAAACATGTGACAATAAATATATTTGAATGTATAGACAAAGTGAAATTCACCGTTAGTGAGAAGCATAATTTAATTGTGTACTTCAAAAATTAATACTCATATTTGAAAATAATTAAAGTATCGTGATAAGAACATATGATACTAAATATATTTGAATGTATAAGCAAAGTGAAATTCACCATTAATGATAACCATAATTTAACTTTGTACTTTAAAAATTAGGAGACTTCTATGCTACCGCCTCTTTTTTTATTTTTTTTATATTAATTGATTATTTTTTGTGTCATATATCTTTTTAAAAATTTTTTAAATGTTTATAGACTTTTTTTTAAAATTTTTTACTTATAAAAAATTAAATTCTAGAAAAGTAATGAATGAACCGTACAAGAAGTATAAAATTTTTTAAAATATTTTAAAATATTCATAAAAATATATGACATAAAAATTAATTAATTAATAATAAAAAATTAAAAAACAATGAGAGGTGGGAACAAAAAAAATTATGCTACCACTCCATCTTTGAGACGGTAACATAATTATTCCCAAAAATTAATATTCAGTCATATATACTTGAAAATAATTCGAGTATAAAGATAAGAATCGTACATAAAGTAATTACCATGTCAAGATAAGAATTCATATCATTTTCAAGGTTATTTGCATCGCAGGACAAACAATTTTATTAACATCTTTACTTTTATCAATATTTTGATGTTCTACTATAATTTAATTATGTGAAAAATATGATTATTTTAACTATGTGAAAAAAAATAACAGAAAAGAATAAGAATAGAAATACCAGTGTTTTAAAAACTGGACCGGTCATTGAACAGGTAAAGGCAGAGGATTAAGGGTCAATGATCGAACCGTGGTCGAACCAGATTTTAATTAAATAATATTTTTTAATTTTTATATTATAGATATTGTATAATATATCATAATAAATAACTAATATTTTAAATATATTTGATGAATTATTCTTTTTTTGTTACTTTTGTATTATTTTATAAGTCATATAAATATTACATTACATAAATAAGTTAACAAATACAATCTACCTTGTTGGTGAGGAGAAATTATGCTTTATCAAGATGTATTGAGTTCAATTCCTAGCACATGCTTTTTTAGCAAAAAAATAAATAAAAATCGTTTTAGTATTGAACCGGCCGGTTTTAACCGATTTTTGACCAGCGTTGATCGATTTTTTGAAGGGCCGATTTTCTCCTTTGACCGGACCGGTTACCAGGCCGGTTTACCAATTTTTCTGTTGAACTGGCCGGTTCGGTTCGATTTTCTAAACAGTGAGAAATACAGATAAATTAAGTATTTATTTAATAAAAAATAAATTTAATTATATATAATTACATATAATTATGAATATGAATAGATAATTTAAATATAAATTAATTAAATATTTAATTAATAAAATAGTATTTATAAAAAATTATTAAAAAAATGTCAATAAACATTTAATAGCGAATAACTCCACTCCCAAATGGTATCTCTTTTGGTCATAAGAGTTAGAGGTTGAAATGAGTGGCCGTTCAAGTCCCACCTCGAGTTGTCGATTCTCTTAAAAAAAATAGATATATGAATATAATAAAGTAAATTTTATTAAACATATATTTAATATATTTATTTATATAATTTTTTATTATAATAAGAAATTTACAACTGATCTGAAAGTAGAAAAAAAAATGACTCTAGCTATTCAGGCAAGGTGGCTAGCACTGTTAATTTTAAATCAGGCTTGATGGACGGACTTATTTTTAGAGGGTTAGAGTTGAATTTTTTAAGGGTCGAATATAAACAGGCCTATAAGGATCGAGTTTATTTGGGCTGAGCCTATAAGTTCTTAGTCCAATGAAAGTCAGGTTTAGCCTGTCGGCCCAAATTTTTATTTTTTTAATAATTTTTTAATACTAAATAATATATTAATTAAGTAACTTATTTTTATATATATATTTATTTATATTAATTTTTTATCCAAATTAACATATGAATTAAACATATTTTTTATGAATTATTTATAAATTTATTTTTATCATACTAATGTATTTAATTAAATATTTTAACTTATCTAAATCACACCATTTTTGTTTAAACAATTACGTTTCTACTGCTGATTAGGTACAACACTATCCAAGGATCTATTATTAATGTACCTAGTACCCAACTAATCTGTGTGTATATATATATAT
>JASKGM010009808.1:0-14373 GCA_034509205.1 Ceratonia siliqua | reverse complement strand
GATGCACTACTTATTCAATGTATGGTTTAAGTTAGCCCAACTTAGAGAAGTGACAATGGTTTCAAACCTGGATTTGCGAAGCAAATGGAGAGAATGATGCATGAGAAGATGCCTTCCTGCAATTTGAGAGCTAGTCCTCACATTGAGTCGAGGATTAAGCAATTGAGGAAGAATTACGATGCAATTTGTAAAATGATGGGGCCTAGGGGTGGCAACGAATTTGGCTAGAACGACAAGATAAGATGATTATTGTTGAAAATAAAAATTTCAAGGATTGGGTAAAGGTAATAGCGAGACATTGGTTTTGTTCTATATTTTATATTTAAATTAAATTTATTCTTGATTTAATTTTAAAGTTATTCTATTTTGCAGTCTCATCCTAATGCTAAAGGGCTTTACAATAAGTCATTCCCTTACTTTGATGCATTGGGGCCAGTTTTTGGCAAGAACGTAGCAATTGGAAATAATGTAGAGGATGTTGTTGATGCTCTGAAACAATTGGACAGAGAAGCTAAAGATGAAGATGAAGTCGAAGCTGAAACCCTTTTGGATGAAGATGACCCGATAGACTTCGTTGTTGAAACTCAGCCGACACCAATGAATATCACTACAGGCCAGGCTAGTGGGTCGACTACTGGTAAAAAGAATAAGAAAATACAGAGGCCTGAGGGGGAGTTGATTGAAATTATATCTGATAGCATAACCTCATTTGGTGAGCATATGAAGGACAGAGCTATTAGTTTTAAGGATGATACTAGTCTAATTAAAAAGACAACAACCATTTATGATGAGTTATGCAAGATACTAGACCTCGCTAATATGGAAAAGATTTGCATGGCTATGATATTATGCAAGGATGGCCATTTAGCATATTTTTTCCTGGCGTTGACGGATCCTGAAGCTAAACAGCAATCAGTGTCATAGATATGTCATGAAAATCTGAATACCTAGACTATTTTCTCCATAGTGTTTCAATTGAATGACTCACAAGCCGAAGTTGCTAATGCTCTTTAACTGCATATTTCTAATTCAATACAAAATTGATTTACACTTTTCTGATTTGTTAGTTGATATTATCTCTTTTGTAATTGTTTTTGTATTGCAACTTAAGTATGACTTGCAGTATTTGATCAAAAAAATATAACTTGATATGATGGCATAGTTTTTATTTTTCATTTCAGTTGAGAACTGCTAGAGAATCTGTAAACTATGGCTTCACAGGAAGTGTTATTTGAGCAATTTCTATTTCTGCTACAGGTTTCACCTTGAAATATTCAAAGAGTTAACATGGTAGTCTATTGATCTCTTGGATGCAATCACGATTTTTCAACTCTATGCTTTTGGGCATGTCTCAAGTTCCTTTTTCTTTTTTTTTTTTGTACTTATTATTAAAAGCAAAGTCATTTTAACCTCCTCATTTTGACATTTAAAATGTTGAAGAAACCAAATTAATCTGATTGGGATTGCTTTGACTAATGAAGCTTGAAAAATAAGAATATTAGCCACTAAATCTGGGAATTTATTTCATTGTACAATACATGTCCACATCACTATTTAATAGTCTCAAAATTAAATCTTACTTAGAAATTAAATCTCAAGTAACTTTAGTTCAAAATAAATATTTGTGTAATTTATAACTTATATTATAAATTTTTTAAAAAGTTCATAATTTTTTCATGTAAGTTATACATATTTTATTTAAAATATAAATTTTTTACAATTTATACATTATTTTAGCATATAATAATAATTTATTCTTTTTTTAACAAAGTATATATAAGGGTATTTTTGTAAAAAGTACCTACATTCCCAATAAAATAGCATATATAAATGTAAAATTCCCAAGAATAAAGGTTCATTATTTCTAGGAATTTACATGACCAACCAAACATATTTTTCACATTCCTGATAAGAAGATTCTCAAGAACGATGACTCCTTTAAATTATGTTTCCTAGAAGCAAAAAACTTTTTTCTGTACCAAACGCACCCAAGTGCCAATGGAATTATACTCACTTAACGTACGAAGAGAAACCAGTGACCTTTGTTGATTGGCAAGTTAGAAAACTACAATCAAAGGAATATCCTTTGGTAAAGGTTATGTGGGAGCTGGAAGTATTAATGGGTGATAAATATCTGCACTTATTCGATATGTAAATTGCCTTAATTGTAATTATTTTCTTTTAAATTCAAGGACGAATACTTTTGAGGGATAGATAATTTGTAATGTTATGATATGTGATATCATGTGAATCACTTAGTGGGTTGTAGCTAGGATTCGCAAATTTTTAACCTTGTAAATGTAAGCCTTATAAATACATAAAAGAAAAGTTTGGTTAAAAGACAATGAATAAAAGTCTAGGAGATGTTGTGACCATTCTCTTGTAGAAAAAAAAAATTTATTAGAGCTATAGGCTACCCACATGGCACCTCCATGCTACATCTCGACCGGGGAAGGATATTGGCCACTAGATCAATAAAAAAATATGGTGAAGGAAGCCTCCCCAAGACCCGTCTGTTGGAAGAGAAAACCAATAGCGATGAAATTTAGTGTGTTAGAGCCTGACGTCTAGTTGAGAAAACATCAAGGAAACTCTAGGTTTGCTGAAGTTCTTTGACGAGCCTCGTCTTCTGGTGTGTTTCTTTCATTTATACCCACTCCTTGCTATCCCTCTCGGTTAGATACCATGAAGCTTAGTTGAGTAAACTTTCTGTAAGTTTTGTGTAGATCCACTTCTGCTCAACTAAACTAATTGATCTCAAGTAGAAAAAACTGTAGTTAGTTTTGTTTCTCTACCAAAATGAGGGTTTTCTGGCTATGGTTGTGGTCGTAGAAGTAAAGAAAGATTTCCTTGTTTTTTCTTAAAGAGAAAGAGGGATTTTAAGATACTAAATCTTTTATTTGGGTACTTTATTGATGTCTAGAAAAGGAGTACTTAAGAAAACTTCTAGTTAGTAGAAATTTTGAAGGAGTTAGAAAGGTGGAAATAATTTAAGTCATTGGAAGAGTTTAACCCCAAGTTGGTGAGTGAGTTTCCTTATTCATATGTTAAATTTTCTGAATGTAGTTATAGTATTTTAACAGCTCAATCAGGTAAATATCTGTGATTTTTTTTACTGTATTTTCAGCATTCTATAGCATGGAATCCATTGTAAAAAAAAACATTCTCGATTTTGTTAATTAATTGCCATGAAAACTATAGCCATTTAAGTATATTATGCTAATCTGATTGAAGGAATTGATACACTTTATATATATAGCTTCAAATGCCTTCATATAGTTTAAATAATAGAAATGGTCACAGAGTTCTACTATGTCTACAATATTTGTACTCTGGTACAGACCTTCTTCTCTATCTTGAACATTAATATCTGGTACAGAGAATTTACTCTGTCTTGAAACTGAAGGTCAGATGCAAGGGTTACTATGTTCTGTAAGATGTTAATGAATTTAAAGTTATCATGTTTTAACATTATATACGATACAGAGTCCCGTTTGTCCTGAGTATTTGTATACGAGGTGAAGCTCCACTATATCCTGACCATATATTATAATACAACGTTCTAAATCAAAGAATTACTTTGTTATGAATATTTAGAAATTTCTAAATATTCGTGTTCATTCGAGGAAGTTAAATTATGAAGGTTTCCCGAACAAAATTAGTGTATTACCCTTTCTGTCTGCTAAGTAAATTAAGCAAGACTATGAATAGGTCCCTTAACTAAATTATAATGTAATGTTATACCCGATCAGTAATTGCTTTACTATCTCAGTCTATACATGAAGTTATAACATTCAATAATTGCTGAAGATCTATATACAACATTTAGTAAATATTTATCTCCTCATTGGGTCGGTATGACTTTTTTTTTTTTTGTTCAACCTTTTTTTCAGACAGGGGTGTGGTATCACCATTTCCTGAACCTCCTGTAGCTTAAAGACCTACCCGCGAGGCTCGATGGGTCATTTTTGGTTATGATCCTTGGAGTAACACTTAGTAGTATATTTTAGACATTTGTAAATATTGTGTAGCAAGGTATCTTTTGGGATTGTACATTTTGTTTTAAACTACTTGCAAAGTTTGACAAGGTTTATTAAGACGTTTGATGTGCAATCTGTGTTGATGGTGGCCATGTAGGCCTTATTTTGTTTTGGTGAGCATTAGTAACGAATTCAAAAAATTTGAGTAGTGGGGTCAAATTTCTTTTTAAATTTAATTAAACAATTTAAAAATATTATTAAGAAAAAAAAGATATTACAAAAGTAGTTTTCTCTCCCACCAAATTCCTAATTACACTCAATGCCACTTATATAAAATACATAATTTCATGAGATAATAATATAAACAAAATATAACATCTTTTGATACACTGTATTCTAACCAATTGTCAAATTTAAGATATCAAAAGGAGTTCCTATTTGTTGTTGTGGGTCACAGTAGTGGGTAAGCCATAAGTTTTCAAATTTCAATTTTAGGCTTAAGTTGAGTTTTTTGTGTTGGGACTTGTTTAATTGGATTAATGGGTTCAAATGCATTGCAGGCTACCTATTAAGCTTTGAGTTGGGTTTCAAATTGATAAGGCGTAAAGGAGTAAGGAGTTTAAACTTGTTCAATTGGATTATGGGGTCAAATAAATTTTCTGTGTGGGGTTAAATAAAATTTTACATATATATAAATAAACAAAAGAAACAAAGTTGTGGGGGCATTTGCCCCCACACCCTTAGCCATGGGTCCATCTTTGGTGAGCATCCACCTTTCTTTCTAGTGTGAATATGTAACTTTGGAATTTTCATATTTCAAAGGAAACTATTTCAAAATTTTAAAAAATTGATACCCTTAAAAAATTGTCTTGAATTAACATTTATATTGAAATCCTCTGTTTATATTTTGTGTGGCCAAGGTACGATGTTTGAAAAGGCTTGTGAGGATTATTTTGGTAATCTTCACACCGATCACGTGTCAGGGTTGGGGCGAGACAAAATGAAAGATTAAAATTGAGTTCCAAAAGCCCATTGAACCAAAATCTTTGGGCCCTAATTGAAACATTTTTTAGCACTTCGAGTTTCAAAGGCCCACTTTGATTGAAACGCTTTTGGTGATTTAATATATTTCAATGTGAAGTTCCCAATGGCCTAATCATGTGGAAAATCATGAAATTAAGGTGGTTCTTAGAATTAAACCACTATTTCCTTTTCAAATTTCACATCATTCACTCTTTCAAAGATCACTTCTTTTCTTTAGGCTTTGGATGAGGATTTGGTACCTCCATGTTGTCCTAATTCCATAAGGTTTGGGTGAGGATTTGGTGCCCCCACATTGTCCCAGTTCCATAAGCTTTAGGTGAAGACTTGGTGCCTCTACATTGTCCAACATTCTTGGCTTTAGGCAAAGGTTTATCCTCTCACATTGTCCTTATCTTTCACGCTTTAAGTGAGGACTCAGTACCTACGTTTTAAGATTATGATTGCTCTCATAATCTCTGCATTATGAGAGCAATCATATATCCTTCCTAGTCAAAATCTCATCAGATTATCTTGAGCTACGTGGACCTTGATCCCTCTTGAGGTATGTAGGCACTTACTAGTAAGGTAGATCTAATTATTTTATCCTTTACCTTTTTATCATTGCATTAACAAAAAGTGGGTAATTAAAATATACGAAATTAAGCATAAACGATATAGGATAACCATTCATAGGGATGGATATTATAAGGTGCCTAACACATTCCTCACTTATAATTAGACTCTTGAACATTTCCTTTGGTTTCATGGGTTAGTGTTTGATTTTTAAATGATCTCAATTGTCCTTATAATTAATCAGTGGTAACTTCATATTTTTAATCTCTATTTTTTCTCTTTTGTCTCCTTAGGGGTATGACAATGTGCCTTTTTTGACTGTCACGTTGTGACAATACACAACTGAACCTATGAACTAATGGATACCACCTATCCCTAACGAAGGACTCCAAGCTCCTATGTTCCCCTGATTCCAAAAGAAATTCAATCCCTTCCAATTTCTCTCTTTCTCACCTTGCTTGCAACAAACCTATGTTTTGACTCTTTTTATTCTGTTATTATGTGATTCAAAAGTGATATTTAGCTAACCTAAGTTTTGTCCCATTAGCATATTACAATATGTGCTATCATTATTTTAAATTTCAAACATGTTTATATATATATATATATATATATATATATATATATATATCTTTGGATCAATTTGAACGTCAATCGAGAGGAAGTCCCTCTTTGAACGATTTTAAAGGCGCACCCCTATATCGGCCTAGTGCATTTAGGAGATTAAATTGTCCTGGGTTCTGGTTCCAAGGTTTGAATATAACTAATCAAGGAAAGGAGGACATCTCTTTAACCACTAGATCAACCCCTTAGGATTTGGTCACATGGGGGTTTAAAAATTCTTAGTTTAGCTCTAATTTGACCTACTTCTCTTAATTTCTTCCAAATCCCTAAGAGCTTGTTTGTTTCGATAAAATAGGATGGAAAAACACTTAAATCATTGTTTGAATAATTTTAAAGTAAATAGAGGGGGTTAGGTTAAAAAGATAGAGTTGTCAAAATAAATCATCTTAATGCCTAAGAGCTTTTATATTTAATGGGTTTAGGTGGGCTAGGCCCTTCTAATAAATGGGCATTCATATGGTTGACTTAGGCCAACCATTTAAGGGCTATGAGCTTATCCAAGCTGGTCTACCACTTTTTTAAATAAAATGTTAAACAAAAGTATATATTGTGTGTCTTGAATCATAACTAGTTATTCAAATAAAAAGAATGTAATATATACTAAAAAAATAATAGAAAAATAAATCACAGCATAATAATAAACAAAAAATTCAAAGATAAATATCAAAACAAGTCTCCAATACTCTAGGTACTTTTTGGGTATTTGCATACTCCAAAAATCTTCACAAATTACAATAATTTTTTTATATTTGCATGTGACAACCCAAAGTTCTTTGAAAATTAATTGATTTTTTTACTCATTTTTAGATGAAAATTTTATTTACATTTAAAAAAAATAATGCAAAACCATATTTCTATAAAAATACATGGGAAAATCAGGCTTCTGTTTACGCCTTTAGTTATGTGCTTAAGTTACATAGCCTTTAAACTCTCACGTAAGCCCAAACAAGAAAAAACCTTTTGGACTTGAGACCAAATCCAGCTTAGCTCAAATGAGCATAGTTACAAGATACTTTAATATATATATATATATATATATATATATATATAGTGACATATTTTATGAGATGAGTGTTTTATTATGACAGGTAAGAGAAATAGTTTATGATCATTGGATCAAAAATATATGGCTCAGATTAAAACACTCACTAATAGGACATGTGCCAAGCATGTGACTACTCATTAAAATACATGTGCTACTCACATAACATTTAATAAGCGTTTTAATCTAAGTCATTTATTTTTGATCCAATAGTTATAAATTACTTCTCTCACCTCTCATAATAAATCATTCTTCTTATAACATCATATATATATATATACACACACACACAAACACACACACACACTCAAGGGTATCTTATAAAAAGAGGAATTTATTACGAGGGTTGTGAGAAGTGATTAATGACCCTAAAACAAACTATGAATTACTACGATTAAAATATTCATTAAAGATACATATGTCACTCATGTGACCACTCAATAAAAATACATGTAACACACATGTGATTTTTAATGAGTATTTTAATCATAACCATTTATTTTTAATTCAATGATTAATAACTACTCTTTTCACTTCTCATACTAAACACGCATCTCATAAAATCCGTCCATATTACTTATATTTCCAATATATATAGACATACACTTTCCTTTCAATGGCCCTCTAATTCCTAGAAACCTCCAAAAATGTGAAACGAAATAAAAAGGATCAAGATTTCAATTATAATTTGGGTGGTTTAAATCTCATTCAATTTATGTTGCCTTATATTTGTAAAAGAAAATTTTGATTAAAGTACAAATCACCTTCAACGTCAATAGAGAAAGATTCGTCCATTACTTGAGGTTCCCCAAACCAGTGAGAACTGAGAAGTCAATGAATTTTCTTATATATGTTAATGATAAATTGAAATCTTGACCGTATTTAATTACAAATGAATATTGGTGAGCCAATACCGCATTCTCTGGGATTTATGGATTTCAATATTACTTCGATCTGAACTTTGACTGAAAGATATGTGGAAATTTTTCAAATAAAACTATTGTCTTGAGACGTAAGTTAGTGCATAAAAGCATATCCATCTCATTATTCCATTCGTTCTTAAAAGTAAGAAATATTTATCATATTTTTATAATTTATTAGATAATCTTTTTAGACAAAAACACCAAGAGGTTCCAAAGTTATATATAATAACAAAAAAAAAGTTTTAAAGTAGTATATAATAATGTTTTTATTATTTTTTTAAAATTTTAAAAATAAAGTAACTTTTAAACTGTAAATAACTTTTCACTGTTTTCCTACAAAAGTATATTCATCTCATTATTCCACTTTCCCTTGAAAATAAAAAATATTCATTATTTTTATTTTTTTATTAGGTAATTTTTTCACCCAAAATTCCAATTAAAAGTAATATATAATAGTATAGATAATATCATTATTACATATTTCTAAAATTCATTATGCTTAACTTTTGAGTTCTACGTACGCCTAAGAACGTTATTTATATATGCCATTAGTGCGCTTTCCTTTTCCTTTTCATTTAAGAAACATAGATCAGATTATGTATCCAAACTTGAAGAATTTAAAAAGGAAAACGCGAGAATCAAGTTTGAGAAGAATAAGAAATTTATTTCCATTTTTGTGGTAACTAGAATGGTAGAAAATATATCTAAGGCAGGAGAAGAGATCTGTTCGGTTTCCTATATATATATATATATATAGCATGCCCAAGGGAGTAGAAGGATCTTCTAATCTGCAACCACATAATGTAAGTTCTCTGGAATCCAATTACTTTGGCCTTTTTCACATCTTGCCCATTATTAGCTTAGAGAAATTGGTTTTATGTTCTATAATCATTTGCTCATAAATTCTGAGATGGAGTGAAAGTAAACCATCTTCCCATGTTTTCCAAGGTAATTGATGGCACAGGAGTGTTTTTTTTAAGTTTTCTTTTTGTATCCTTTAATCAGATATAAAGTATTTTGAAGGCTATGTGAAAGTAGCTCCTTTTGCACAAAAGATTATAAAGTAAATTACTCTTTTCTCTCTCGAAAGATACATTAATTATATGATTCTCTTTTCATTATGAAAATATACACGGATCTTCATTGAAAGTTAAAAAAAAATTATAACTTAACCCAATTTTAAATTTAAATTTAGTTAAATTATTTATATATCTTAAATATTCCTTGAGAACCTTTAAATTTGCCTATTATAAAAAAAGCTTTTAAAAATTATTTAATGTGTTTGAACCTTTAAATTTGCTTATTATAGAAAAAGCTTTTGAAAATTATTTAATGTGTTTGAACCTTTAAATTTGTCAATGATTGATTATAAAAAAATTTTTGAAAGTTATTCAATATATTTTTATTTTTTCTTCTACATTAATATTACTAAGAGATAATGAATAAATAAATTATTTGAGTTTCAAGAGTTTTTTTTTTCTTGTAAAGAGTATTTTAGACATATAAATAATTTAACCAGGGTTAAATTTAAAATTGAGTTAAGTTGTAGTACTGTTTTAACTTTCAAAAGAGGTTCATCTATATTTTCATAAAAGAGGGAATGGCTATATAATTAAGATATCTCTCACGAGAAGATAGGAGAGAGTAATTTACTCAAGATTATATTGATCCAAGAGTAATATTTATTCTTTACTATGAATTAAGGACCCATTGCTCAAAATATAATGAAATAGTATAAAATTTGATTAAAGTTAATTACACTCATACCTTGATTAATAGGTCCTTCCCAATAAATATCATTTTAATTAGTTTCTTTTATTTAAATTTTGTCCCAAAAAATAACTGCTAAAGGGACTCCGCAGACCGCAAGGGTTGAGACTTGATCGTGATACCATATCACCTGCATCACTCATGAGATTTTTTGTTTTTGTTTTATTTTAGTTATGTGAAAGTTATTTTTTCTAATGTATAGTCAACATATAATTTAATTAATTTTCACTGTAATCGTTGCTTATAGTGTACAATTATTTTATTAAGTAGTTGTAAATTTATGTATAACGTGCCATAATATCACATGCCTTTACATTTCTATTTTTTAAAAAGATATATTAAACAACATGTGTCAACTAACTGTAAATGAATTTGTTTGTAGAGTTTTTGGCCAATATCAGTGATTAATTCTGAAAGTATGATTGGAGAAAGAACGATTGCACTTTTTCAAATTGCATTTGTTCTTCTGTCTGGTTTAGCAGCCTCAGAGCTGGCATCCATTGACATAGGTGTTAATTATGGAAGACTAGGAAATGACTTGCCTTCTCCAGCTGAGGTGGTACAACTCTATCAAAGGAATGGCATAGGCAAAATGAGGCTATTTGACCCTGATCCATCAGTGCTCCAAGCCCTAATGGGAAACCAAATTAACCTCACTCTAGGCATACGCAATGAGGATTTACCCATCATGGCTGCCAATGCAGAAGCTGCCAACTCATGGTTTGCAACCAATGTGGAACCATACCTAAATGACATTGTCTTCTCCTACATTGTTGTCGGTAATGAGGTCCTTCCTGGGAAATATGGCAACTATGTTTTGCCTGTGATGCAACAAATACAAAACATTCTGACTGCTAAAAACTTAGCTGCCATCAAGGTTAGTACAGCGGTGCCTGCAGCTGTCTTGGGAACTTCTTATCCACCCTCACAAAGTGCATTTTCAGAGGCATCAAGGGAGACTATGGCCGGCATTCTTCATTTCCTTTGTGCTCAAGGATCCCCACTTTTGATCAATGCGTATCCATATTTTGCCTATGCCTCAGACCCAGAACACATAAACTTGGATTATGCGCTGTTCAATGCTAAGGACACTCTGGTTCAGGATGGCAACTTGGGCTATTGGAACATGCTTGATGCCATTTTGGATGCTTTTTTCTGGGAAATGGAGCAACTGGGAATCAATAATGTGGATGTTGTGGTGTCTAAAAGTGGTTGGCCCTCTGATGGTAATGGGAACTTCACAACTCCGTCACTGGCAGCTACTTACAATCAGAACTTTGTGAGACGTATTATTTCAAGGCAAAGAACACCCGAAAGACCTAACACCTACATAGAAGGTTTTATCTTTGCCTTCTTCAATGAGAATCTCAAACCTGGTGGTGTAGAGCAACACTTTGGACTCTTCTATCCCAACATGCAACCAGTTTATCAAGTTTTTCCTCTTTCAAATTGAAACAAGTAAATCTGTTTGAACAAGATTTGCCTCAATGTATAGCAGTGTGTATTAGCCCCTAGCTAGACATCCCATAAAAAGAAAAAACAATGTAACAACTTGTCTGCCTCTACAGGTTGAATTTTGTGATATTTCTAGTTACAAATTTCCTATTTCGATCCAAATAATTGTTATGAATCTTAATTTGCTTGACTTTCCTAAGCAAACAAGTTATATATATGCTTTTCAACTTCGGGCTAAAGCAAAATGAGAGGCCTAAACAAACAAACACGGGTGGAACCTTGTTGGGCTTTGGAGGGCTTTAACCCCTTCAAAAATTTTATTTTTTTAATATAATATAATATTTGATATTTAAATATATAAAAAATTATAATTTAGTCCCTTCAAATAAAAAAATATTTTTAAAGTAGACTTTTAAATCTTTAACTAAAATATTTTAGTTTCTCTCATAGCAAAAAATTCTTTAACTAAAATATTATATTAGAATAAGATGATCGTAAAATAATAATAAAAAATTTTAAAACCATAAAAAAATTCAAATAAACATTGACAAAATAAGTAGCATGCAAAAGTTCAAAATATACCACAATCACAATACACATAACAAAATAACAAGTTAACATTATATGTAATTCATCCCAGTTAGGCCAGTTTTCTCCTTTTTCTAACACTCTACTTACACCTAAGTAGATACTATATTTTATTAGTGAAATTGAACTTGAAATTTTGATATTTTTAAGTTGAATAGAAATTGTGGTCCAATGGATATCAAATTATAGTAGATTTAAAATACTCTCTCCTCCCCTCAGAGATGGCTTTATTACACATCCCTCACTTTTATTTTAAAAACCTACACATAACTCTATTTAACCTAACTATGTTAAGAATATTCTATTCATATTCTTTTAAAAAAAACTAATATTACAAATTAAAATGACAGAATTAGCTTTACTTAAAATATTCACTCACTCATTAAGACAACGAACAATTAGTAGTCTCATTCAACAAAATGATGAACAACAAACAGTTTCAAGTAATAATATTTTTAAAAGAAAAAAAAAGAATTTTTTTAAGTAATGATATTTTTAAAACAAAAAAAAAAGAAACTTTGTTTTCAAATAATAACTTTTAAAACAAAATAAAAATAAATTTTTCTTAAGTAATGAAATTCTTAAATTAGAAAAAAAAATCAAGTAAATATATATATTTTAAAAAAAATTCAAGTCATATTTTTTTAAACAGAAAAAAGAAAATTTTCAAGTAATTATATTTTTATAATAAAAAAATTCAAGTAATGATATTTTAAAACAAAAAAATGAATTTTTTTAAGTCATGCTATTCTTAAAATAAATAAATAAATCTTTTCAAGTAATGTTTTTGTTAAAAAAGAAAAACTTTCAACTAATGATATTTTTAAAACAAAAAATGAAAATTTTTTTAAGTCATGATATTTTTAAGGCAAAAAAAAATCATTTTCAAGCAATTATACCTTTAAAACAAGAAAAGAATAAATTTTCAAGTTAATAGAATGACTGTGTAATTTTTTAAAATAAAGGATAAAGTTGTGTAATTAGCCATTTTTCAGAGGAGAAGTGAGTATTTTACTCTTAAAATAAAAAGTATTTGCTTTGTGCCTTTATACTTTTTTTTTCACATATTTAAGTTTTCAATTTTTTACTTCTTCACAATTTTTAGATTAAAAAAAAAATTCGATTTAGCCTCCCCAATGAAAGCTATCTAGCTCCGCCCTCGCTGAACCAAATTTGAAGTAAACTCCCTTTGATACTTTTCCAACATAACTAATATAAAAGCAATCTTCCAAATAATATTATGACATGGTGACTTCCATGGTAGATGACGAGGATTCCATTTTTGTTGTATTGTTGAGGAAATTGACAGTAATTCAGAATCAAGAACATAACTGTAGCTTGCTGCCAATGCATATCAAAAGTACGAGCACTACAAAAAAAAATGCAATTTTGAAGCAGAATTTAGAGGTAGATTATTAGCGGCGGCTTTAGAGGTGCCAATCAAATTTTTTTGAAAATAATCAAAACTTAAATATGGAGGCTGATTTAGAGGCGGAAATTTCCCGCCTCATAATCTACCTCTAAAGAGACGGATTGTTGTGAAGGCTAAATAATTTTGTTTTTATTTAAAAAAATTTATCTCTGAGGGGGAATTAAAGGCGGATTTATTCCGCCTCTAAATATTTTAAAGTTAGAGGCGGAATCTGAGGCAGATTTTGTCCGCCTCAAATCGAAATATTTACCCCCTAATCCCAGTCAGCTCATATGCGCGCATCTTCCTCCCTCCCACCCAAATCCTAATTTCTTCCCCCAAGTTCCCAAATCTCTTGCCCAAGAGTCCCACCGGCGACCACCCCTCGGTGTCCCGACGAGTCACCTTCGGCAATTCCCCGGCATCCCAACCACTGACGGTCGACCACCTAATTTCAGGTACTCATTATTTCCCTTTTAGATTATACTTTAAAGAACAAATTCTGATTAAGAAGTGACAGTTCTTCTGGTTGACTGTCACATATACAGATTGAAACTAACCGAGGTAGACATGACAACCTCCTAGTGTATGATCTTGATCTCAGTCACTAGGTAAAATCGCCATTAACCTCTCTATAGATCTTAGTCACTAGGTAAAATGTCATTATCTAGTATTCACATTGTTAATGTAATGAGATGGATACCAATTTTCGAATATGATTCCATAATAAGTTGGGTGATGCATTTTTCCTTGTCTATTTTGGAGACCTATCTACTAAGGTACCTGAGCCTAGCCCTATACAGTTATCCAACTACCATTGCCATCTATGATAACTCCTCCAAAAACCCACAGATCCCTGGTTAGAATTTACAGTACCAGGATGCACCATCTATAGAGGGAAACATCCTAATGGTTTTTGGTGTGGTAGTGTTGAAAAACTAAACTAAAAATGAGGTTTCTTGGAAGTAACCAAATTGCTTAGCA
>JASKGM010009791.1:0-38606 GCA_034509205.1 Ceratonia siliqua | reverse complement strand
CTAATCAGTTTTTCAACTGAGTTTTCCATAACACTTAAACTGAGATTTTCTCTTCATTTGCATACTGTGTTGTTCCATACCAGTTTTGAGCGCGATATTTATATCAGTGGTTTTTATTCTTTAAACAACACTTTGAGGTTGAGTTGTTTTATTTAAAGAAAAAGGAGTTTTATCTTGAAAATTGTCTATTTTTTCTAACAGTTTCTATCACATGCTTTCTGAAGGCTATAGGGAGATAACATGTCATATCTATGGAACTTTAGGGTAGATGATATTTATTTACTTTTATCTGTTTGTTTTGTTTTAATGTGCCTAGCAAATAAGGGTGGGGGAAATAGGAAAAAGGTATGTGTGCTCTCCTCACACACTTTTTATCCCTATTCTCGGGTTTGTGTGCTCCTTAGGTCAACAAAGGTTGTTAGTAGTTTCCTTAAGGGGCCTTAAGGCCTCTAAAGGTTTTTGTGAATTGAAGATCTCACCCATGTTGTTACCTACATCATGGATTAGGTTTATGAGGGACTTTGAAGGCCTTGTATGATTCTGTTTGTGGCATAGGGTCTTTACCTACATGGTGAGGGAAACTTGGGGACCTTTAATCCAATAGGAACATAGATCCACCCTGGAAATTGTATGCACTATAGAATGCCTTAGATAATATCCTAATAGTTAGAACCTTTTATTATGATAGTTAATCCAACTTAAGGTATTTTGAAATTAAGACACGAGAGCTAATATTTTCATCCCATGCATCATGATATCCACATGTAACACTAGAATAAGGGGTAACAAATTATGACTCTATACTTGAGTGGATGCCTTATGTTAGGCATAAGATGTCCACAATAAAACTTTTTTCATTAGTTACCCACCCTTGCTTAATAGGTCCAGAACTCTGAAGGATCATGATATAGCAAGTACAGTCATCCTCACTTTCATCTTGTCAAATAGAAAATCCCTCACAAGGAATATTATGTTCATTGCCTTCTTATTAGTGGCTCCAACATTTTTCAAACCAAATGGCATAACGACCCATTCAAAAGTGCCAATCACTCCTGGGAACCTAAACGCCATCTTTAGGACATTCTTTTATGTGATATAGATTTGATTGTACTGAAATGATCATCCATCATACTCAGAATCTAGTGCTAGGACACAGAGTTGACTAGCATATTAACTATCAGCATGGGGTACTGATATTTTGGTGCAGTAGAATTTAAACTCTTGAAGTCAACACAAATTCTCATCTTGTCATTCTTTTTCACAATTGGAGCAATGTTGGATATCCACTCTACATACTTGTGTCACCTTAATGAATTTTGCTTGTATGAGCTTCTCAATTTCTTGTTTGATTTTGACAACTATAGCACGAGCAAACCTATAAGGAGGCTAAATATGAAGACAACAACTTTCTTTAATTGGTAATTCATGGTGTACAAAGTCCTTGCTTAGTCTCAGCATCTCTTTATAGTTCCATGTGAAATAATCTTTAAATTCTTTCAAAAGCTCTATAAGGCCCTAACTTGAAATCATTATCCAACAATGCACTGATGTATGTCGGCTTTATATCTTCCTTATTTCCCAGGTTGATTTCTTCTAAAGGATCTTGAATCTCCAATTTCTTCTTTAATCCCAAATTAGCGATTCTTTAAAATTCCTTGGACTTTCATCAATAATGTAGTCAAGGAGGCAAGTTGCCACCTATCTTGGCAGTTAACCATGTAGATTGCCAATCTATTAAGCTATAGTTCAAACTCCATCTACTATTCTACATAAGTCGACATCTCATATTAACCTTCTGGAAACAAATAGAAACTATTGTCATTCATTACACAAAACCCTACAAATTGATGTGTTTCCCTTATTAAGTCTATTGGACTGACTTTTAGATTGTAGATCCAAAAGTTGGCTTGACATTGTTGCATATAACGCGGTATGTCATAAGCTTCTATTTCCTTTACTCATCCTACTTATTCCATAATAAAAGCATTTGGTGAATGGTCAAAGGAATTGCATCGATTGCATGGATTTAGTTTCTCCCCAACAAAGGATTAGTTAGCCCTTAATGGAACTATAACGAAAAAAGATGGTCTTGATACACTGCCTACTTGTACATTTAGGATTATCACCATTTCTGAAGTAGACTACTTACCATTAAAATATTTTACCACCATGTGACTAGGCATTAAATATTTTAAAGTTTTTTCAAACCATGATAACAAATCTCTAGCAATGAGAATCATTGTCACCCCATCGTAGACCAACACCCCATTTTTTACCTTTTCTTCAACTTCAACCTTCATATTAAGTTGCCTCAGGTGCTTTTTCATGGCTTATAAGGGCTTTTCAAATAAGACCAGGTCGATCAATGTTGACATTGTTGAAATAAATCATCTTCGTTGTTTGTCCCATACAGCATTTCCTCTACAATGTCGACCCTTTCTTTTACTTTGAAGTCGGTAGGCAATATCGACACCATGTTTACCCCTGGTTGGGTCTGTCTCTCTTTATGCAATTTCTAGTCTACTTCGGTTGCAGCTATTTAGGTCTATATTCTTCAGTGGCCCTAGTTCTAAGGCCTCGCCCTTTATTGTACTCCCATCTAAGCCTTCCTTTTAGCAATTCTTAGTTGTTGCATCCTTTACTTTTTTGTCTCAGTCGATGGAACATGTGACCCATATCTCCAATATCGCCTATGCTGATTCTTGCCAATAGTGTTTTCCCTCGACTTCTTACCCAGGTACCTTGCCTTTAGTCTTCTAACGACATAATTGTTTAGATCGATTTTTGTACCACCACCTTACCTCCATACTTAGTTTAGGCTGACATGTCCTACTTTATTTTTTCACATCATTAGCTATGGTGATCATCAAGGCAGTCTTTCTTGTCAGCAACACTTCCTCCAAATTCCTTAAATTGACTTTGAAAGCTTTAGTTGACATCAACTTTTTCGATTCTCTTAATTTGGAAAACATGGTTATGCTAGTTTCTAACTTATCTTCACCTTGCGACTCAGGCCATGATTTTGTACTCTTTAGAATACTAACTGTCACAACGTGACGGCCGGTGAAAAACCATCGCTTTATGACTTTGGCACGCGTAAGGAAAAACGCATAGAAAATGAGAATCGCCACCAATTAATTAGAAGGATAATTAGGATCCTTAAAAAAAGAAAGGAAAACTGGCCCTTAGGATCAGAGGAAGGGTTCGGGAGTCTAATTACGCGCAGGAAAGGTGTTAAGCACCCTACAACGTCCATCCCTAAGGACGGTTACCCTAAATTGTTTGTGCTTAATGATTTTAATTTATTTAAATTGCCCCTTTTTATTAATAAAAAATAAAACAATGGAGAAAGATGGAGAAATAAATAACTATACATGCCTTATCAAGTAAGTGCCTACGTATCCCGCAAAGGATCAAGGTCAATGTAGTTCGAAATGGTTTTGTTAAGTTGATTAAACGAAAATGATATTAAGACATTTAGGGGGAATTTAATTTCCACTTAAAGTCCGGAAAGTGAACCACGACATTGGAGAGAATATATCTCTACTAAATGCCCGTAAAAATTAAGACTTTGGGAAAATGAGATTTCACTGAAAGCTTATGGAAACTAGGACATTGGGGAAAAATAACCTCCATTGAATGCCTATGAGAGTTGAGACCTTGGGAAAATAAGATTCCACCAAAGGCCCATGAAAAATAGAACTTCGGAGAAGATAAACTTCTACTGAAAGTTCATTAAATGTTGAGTATATGAAATTTATAAAAGTAATGAAGTGATAAAGGGATTTGAAAGAAATAAAGGCCAAAATGTGATTTTTGGGAAATTTAGGGGGCTAAGATGTAATTCTTGAAAGTGTGAGGGTAAAAAATGCAATTATCGAAAGATTAAAGGTCAAAATGATATTATTGAGAGTATGGGGTCAAAAATGAAATTATTAAAAGATTGGAGTTGAAATGCAAATTTTAAAAATATTGAATTAGAAAGCGGATTAATTATATTTTGCAACTGTTTATTTAAGTCCTTAAAGCCATGAAAGAAATAATGGGCTTTGAACCCCTTTTTGAATCAATTAGGCATTTGAAGCCATTTTTGTGAGAATTGGGCCCTTGAAGCCGTTTTAGTGAGAATTGGGCCTTGAACCCTTTGATAACAAATGACTATTTGGGAAATTTTTATTTGACCTATAATTAATTGGGCCTTTGAAGCCCAAAAAAAAAAAACATACACTTTTCTTTGATTGTTGGTAAAAGAACAAAGTGCATTGAACGCTCTTTTGTCATGCTAGAACAAACTCCAAGAAAAATAATGAAAAAGGATAACAATAATGTGCAACAGTAGTTCTACAGAGGGAATTTAGGAAGAAAATGCTATTACACTATACCTTCCACAGCTCTAAATTAATACGAATATATTATTACATTATACAATCCGCATCAAAATTAGTACTACAATTTAGCTAGCCACAAGGTAATGTCAAAATTTCTTCATACCATAAGCATTTACCACACATCACAATCAATTTTAGACCCTTAATTGCCATCCCAATATTAATCCTTTCCTCTAGGAAATTAACCCTCTGCCTTTATGTTCAAAATTTATATTTCATTGCAAACTCAATGAATTTAGATCCTAGTAATTAATGCATGCCCGGAGGGAATATGATTAGGTGTTAAGTCACAGATCGCAAGGTTCTTGCATCAACCAGTTTAAAATCCAAGGTATTGATGTATATAAAATCCTAAACAAACTAAACCCAATCTATGCATTGTGACGAAACAATAGGTCCCTGACTATGGGGAAGGGAAGATTTCAAGATGATAAATCATAGTTTGATTAACCCACAGACTGGAAATAAGACCATTCACAACTAGACCCGAAATTAAATGATATATAGAGAGCCAAATCCAGAAATTAAGTTTGATTCAACATATGCAATAATTAACAATCAATTTCATAAACTTGTAAGAAGGATAACAGTGGGTAACTATAAGTTCAAATGAAATTTTGCTTTGAAGAAGCCAAACATTTTGTCTAATTGGAATGTCATAAACAAACGAATGACAGGTATTCTAGTATGCATTAGTGACAGCAAAACAATATATTCCCACCAAACAAGAGGTCACATGTATAGAACAGCCTAATGTGAATTCAGAGAGTGTTTATAGCAGAGTTCCATATCTAGAACAAAAGTGATTAAGTTAAAATTAGGAGATCATGCCTTAAACAGAGATTAAGAATCCAGTAAAGGCAACCAGTAATCAAAGGCTAACAGAGATAAAATCCCCCAGTAAGGCACATAATGACCCGAGATTAAGGACCCCCTTACAATTCATTAACTAACCAAAAAGATTAAAAATGCACTTCAGGATGACATAATCGAATTATATAGAAACAAATTCTCCTAGGTTGGTTCGGTCTTACAGAAACACGAGATTCCCCTAATTAGAGGTATACAAACCCCTAATCCGGGTTTCAATCTACCATAAGCTTAATCAATAAGAGGATACCCTCTTTCAACGAAGGAGAAGAAACCAAAACCACAACAAAATTAGTACCTTCTCAAATGGGGATTCCTCGGTTTCCCGATTTATAGTTCCTCTTCTGCTCTTTGCTCTTTAACTTCGGTTTCCTTTGTCTCAGCCAGAATTTCTCTTTCGTCTCCGGTTTTGTCTCTCTGTCTCCTATCTTCCTAATGTTCTCGGTTGGATCACTCTTAGGTGTCTCCAATGGCTCTTTGTTCATCTCCCCCTGGTTGTTTCGAAGAAGCTCCTTTTATAGCCGAGGACCAGATCCTAATTCCTTGGATCACAGTGTGATTTGAAGCAAATCAATTGGCTTACTGGTTTGATTTTCGGTTTGATGGTGAAAGAGAGACGTTCTTTGGTGATTGAAGAGACAACAGCGAGGCAACAGAGGTGGAACGGGCGAGTGTTGCGGTGTAAAATGGAGAGAAGATAGAGCAGAGGTGAGGCGCGCGGAGAGATAGGTGCACAAGGGGAAGACGGGCTGAACTTAGGGATTTAGGGATTTGAGGAATTTTGGGTCATGGGTTGCGGGTTGTGGGTCTCGGGTTGGGTCAGGTATGGTGAATGGACCGGTTTGGGCTACTGTTGGTGGGCTGTATAATGGAGTGGGCTGGAATAGTGTTGGATAGTTGGGTTGTCCATTTTTTTTTTGTTCAATGGCCAATTGAGTTACCAAAAACAACCTCTTTCTTCCCTTTTTTTTGTTTATTTTCTTTTTACCTCCCTTTTTTAATTAATTAATGTTTTTAATTTTTAATTTTTATATTTTATTTATTATCTTGATTATTATTATTTATTTTGTTATTCAATTATTAATTTTATAAATCCTGGACAAAATTAGGCGTTTACACTAACTTAGTTTAGTTTTCCCTTAGCTTTATAATTCCACAGTCTTAACTAGTTAGCTCTGTTCACTCTTAGATATCTTCCCACCATATTTGACACATTTTAAACATGCTAGCAGCTACTGGTGACACTTCATGCCCCCTATAAAAGCCTCACCCTCGATCATTTTTCCTTTCCCCAATCCTTCCACACCAATCATGTTAATGGGGAAATGAGGTAACAAATAGTTAATGTCCATTATCATGGGGTCTATGTACCATGTGTTTATAGGGAACGAATCGATATCCACCTTAATTTCCTTATCTTTGTCAGCAAACTTCAGTTAACCCATATGGATATCTTTCTGGATTAAGTTCATGGAATGTAAGCAGCTATTAGTAAAATGACCATAAACATTATGATCCTTATAATACCTATGACTTTTGATCTCTTTTACTGACGAGATAGTATAACCCTTTGGCAATTTTATGTGTTTATCCTTTTATAAGATATCGAAGATCTAGTTGACTTTATTGGTATCAAATGAATAAGTTCTTCAATTAACGAAGCCCATTTTTTCCTTGTTTAAACTACCAAAAAAGAAGGGAATTTTGAGACAGAAAATATTCGCCTATAAATGAGACAATTCTACCTCTAAAAGTTTAGAGGCAGAATTATATCCATACCGCAAAATGGCATCACAAATTAATTTAAGGTAATTTTTTGCCTTTAAATAAATAAAAAAATCCATTCCAAAAATATACATTAAAAAAGTTTAAAATGTTAGAGGTGCCTCTAAATAATCCTCACTAAATAGAGGTGGATATAATCCGCCTCTAAAGTTGATGCTAAAAAAGGGTCTTAGAGATCGATTTTGAGGCGGATATTTGTGGCATCTAATTCCCCCTCTTATTTCAAAAAAATTGGGCCATCTCTACTTTTTTTTTTTCATTGTTCGCTCAGGTTAAATCATGCCAAATTTATCCCAGAAACCAAAGTAGAAGGCATAGAAAGAAAAAAATTCAATAAATGCATTAAAAATAGTTAAAAAATAATTAAAATACAACAGTCATGAAAGTGTGAACATAATCAAATGTTATGAAAAATAGTATCCTCTATTCATCCCAATCATTGTCTAAATCGTCACCCATATCATGGTTGCCAAGTGAGTCACATGCGACCAGGGGTTAAGTGGAAGGAGAAGGAGTTGGAAAAGGAATCAGAGTATCAAATGGATAGGCTACATCATCTCTTGTTAGCTATGCACCATCTCTTGTTGCCAATGCACAACGTCCTTATTTTCCTTAAACTCTGTGGATAATTGAGATATAGTTTTTTGCATGTTCTGAATCTTAGCCAAGGAAGTAACTTAGTCAATATCACTAGAACAACCCTCAGCATAATAAGTGCCCTACTTCTCAATGCCAAACAGGCACCCCTTCTTATTCTTTACCTTAACCACATTGAAAAATATATGGTTTTTAGAAGCAGTAGAGAGCCTAAGTGCAGTAATATCCCTCTCTCCATATACCTGTGAGCTCATCTCTTCCTTTCGCTTGGTAAACTCTCTCTAAAAAAACAAATTAAATCATTAAGCAGTTAGGTTGGCATGATAAGAGTTTCCAGAAAACCCATTCGGAGAAAAACCATCAGCACATAACCTTAATCTTACATTTCGTGGGTCACGAGCAAAATCAGGATAAGTTTCATCAAAATGTTTGCATGCTTCTTTGTATGATGAGTGACATAAGATACTCAGCTCTCTTGGATTCTCACAGTGCCATCTCTTGTGACATGCAGTAGCCATTGATGAATAAAGTTTTTGTAGCCTTGGAACAATTGGAAAATATGACATCATTTTCAAGAAGGTTTCTTTAACAATACCCTTCCAAATAGAACATTTGTAATGTTCCATCCCATAAAATTTGCAATTTCTCTCATTCACATTGTCCTTGTAATACAACATGCATCTATTAAAATAACAAGCAATCTTTATACAATCCAAGCCCAATTTTTCCACTGACTTTTTTGCATGATAAAAATTAGTAGCCATATGATTACCACTTGGCATTACATCACTCATTATATCTTCCAAGCGATTAAAGCAACTCTCTGTCATGTTATGATCACTTTTCAGGCTCAGACTCTCAATTTCCATTTATAACTCTGAATACTTCTGACACCTATCCCACAATGGAGCTTATGCGACTGCTAACCTATCAAAGAATCTCTGTCCATTTTAGTTAGGCTCTTTGATCAATGATAGTCCAATAGCATCAATCATATGTTTGTTGCAGTCTGCTTTTTGTCCACAAGGAAAAAGTAATCATTTTCTACTATTACTCGAGGAATAGGTGGAATTGCTTCATGAATAGTCCAATAGTAGTAATTATCCATAAACCCCTTATGCAGCAAATCAACAGTACTTCATTAGGCACTTTGTATCTCTTACAATTTTATTTCCTACAAGGACACCTAATCTCTCCTTTGCTCACTAAATTTTCTTGTGCTTATGCAAATGTGATAAACTTGTAAACCACATAAACAAATTCATCATTCAAATGTTGTTTATCATTCAATCGATTATCTATCCATTTTTTATGCTCAATTACATCCATGTGTATATTGCACAAAATAGACAACCTATTAAAGAATTTCAAGCACAAAATTTCATCAAGCTTTTTAACGTCCTCAGAGAAAAGGACGTTAAAATAGCCCCAACAACATTAAAACAGCCCCAAAAAGAAAATACATATGTACCACTAACAAATAAAAAGAGCAAAGAAATTAACAAGAAGACAAATCCTATTACGTGAAATTAGACTTCTTTCTTTTATATTCTTCTCATTTATTTCTTTATTTATTTATGAGTTTCTCAAGAATTCAACCTTTTCTTATGTGCGTCATTAGTTTTTTGAGGTGAGAATTTAGGTACAATATTTATTTGGGTAGGAATCCTAAATTCAAGTTCTTTTAGAGTATGGCTTTCTCTTCTAATTAGCTATTCTATAATCAATCTATATCTAGCTAGGTATGTCATTGGATATGATTGTAATGAAGATAATTATTTCTCTAGGCTCATTCATTATCCTTACATCATATGCCCTAAAGTATTATATAGTTTAGGGTTTAGCAACAGTATAGCTTAACTTTGATAATAAATCCTTTATCAACAAGGCCTACAAGAGTACAATGGACCACATCAATTTCTTATATATATCTTCAATGATGTGAAAAGATGAACACATTATGATTTTGACATATTATTTACCATAAAAACCGATCACAACAATCCAAGTCTACCTCATTTGTACTTATCTCTAAATGTTCTTCTAGGAAAATCTGAAAGAGGCAGCCATTACTCACAGACAAGATATAATTTACCCCAAAAAGAAGTGAAACTACAATGGTTATCCCAACTCATACCTCACTAGAGTCCATTGTAAAATGACAACTGCCAGATTGAACATGTATCAAAGTCAAAGAAGATGTGCATAATTAAGTTAGAACTTTAGGAACCAGATGTAACCTTTCTGACCAATACTAAAGCATTCTATTCAAATTATACAACAAAACAAGGAATGAAACTAGATATGAATCGTGTTTCTTTAAGCCATATGAAAATATATATTTTAGCTGATAAAATATAGTTTACCTACTGCACAAGAGATCCCACCTCGACTTCAAAATATTTAATCACATATTATGTATTTTAACTATTACGATATAACATTTTAATTGTTAAACAGAATTTAACTCTTTTGATGCTTGGAAACCCTCAAGCTTGTCACTTACAATCACCCTAGTCAGCTTTAGGGACTTCTTGTCAAAGTTTTTTTTTTTTTTCAAAAACAAAATTCTATGAGTTAACTACAAGAGATTCGCCACAAATTTATTAATATTGATGCAACTGGAGTTAATTACTCTGAAAAACAACACAAAACTGTTTCAAAAATCAATTAGGAAGCATTAGTTCCAACTTTAGCAATTTGTTTTTGTTATTATAGTTGGTTTGTTCTTGAGACTCTTGGTGAACTTAACAACACCGCTATTTTTAAGTTTAAAGGCATCCATTTTAATCATTCATAAAAGACACTTAAAGTAGATAGATGTATATAGTTTCAAATTAAATTTTCCCCAATAATTGATTACAAGGTATCAAAGTTGGAAAAAGAAAAAAGAAAAAAAGATTAAAAGATCTAATGTCATTGATGGAAGGTATTATGCTTGATAGAGTATGTTTATATTTAATTTATCACAAGCCATGAGAATTTTGTCAACCAACAATCTTAACACTATGATATGAGACTATATATGCTTTACAAAGGTATATATTGAAGACACCTTAATAAGTTATATGCAACATAGGTTTTTCATTCTTTATAAGTTCTATTTCATTAGGTAAAAATATATTTCTAGTTTCATTCAAATAAAACCTTTGCATTTATGATTGAGATATGCAACCATCTTAATCCTCGAAATATAAAAGCTATTCAAAATATAAAAAGCTAGAATGTGTCTCTATTTTTTACTTTTTGTTATCTTTTTTCCTTCCATTATAGCAATATATAAAAGGAAAAATTGATTCCTATTGAAAAATTTGGCTACAAGAATTATAAAAAAATAAAAAAATAAATCATAAACAAAGGTGGAAGCTGTAAATGACAAACCCATAAAGAAAGAGGAAGCAAGACGAAAATGAAAGTGGGATCCTTCAAGTTACAACTATCTACTTGTTTGTGCATATACCCATGACTACAAACAACAGAAACTATTGTCTAGTGAGTTTCTGGCTATTATAGAGGGAGGATTAGATGCAACAATCATAAACAAAATGCATCAAGCCCATTATCAAACTAGTGTAAGACTAATTAACCTCAATCAGAAGTCAAAATTTAGCAAAGCATTTGGAGGAGAGAAACTTAGAATTAACTAAACCCATATCAAATCCTCAAAACGAAATCACAATTAGAAACCCATTCCCTAAAATAGTGATGGACTATTACCTGTTGCATATGGTGAAACCCAGAAGAGAAAACCCCAATTCTTCATCTTCGTGTCTTGGACGGTAAAAAATCGAAGAGGGAGAGCTTTTGAGATTTGGGTGAGAATAGATGCTTTCGTGAAAATATTGATAGGATTAGTGCTTTCTTTGTGTCTTGAAAGGCAACTAGCTGCATTTGTGCAAACTATTGGGAATAAGTTGCTTGGAAAGTAAGTTGTATTCCCTAATTTGTTGTAAATACATTTTGATATTAATAAATAGAGTTTATTTATGTAAGCTTCATTTTCTAACTATTAAGGTTCCTAAATTCTAATAAACCAAGATACATTTGCATAAAGGTTATGCAAAATGAGATATGTATATTTGAATGAATTTAAAACAATATTTATAGTCACTAAATAAAGCCGGTCACTCTATTAAATTAAGACTGTAGTGTATGGAATATCTCCGTAGAAAGAATGAGAATCTTTTCTAAGGGAATGATGAATTCCATACCATTGAAGTAGTAGACTCCAGGTAATGATACTATTAAATGAATAGGAATCAAGTTCGAATTAAAACCGTTACTTTGAACTTGAACTCACACATATACATCCGTTAGTGATAGAATCAAAATCCTTATGGATTATGACTCGTATTCATTACCATTGTGATCTTTGATATACTATGGGCATGACCAATGTGTGATATTGGTCAAGACTCTGTATGTTGGGGTCATAGTGTGAATGAACATCCGGGAATATAAATCTAAGAAATAGAGTTCGTAACATTACATCACTTAACAGATGAAATTTGATGCCAGGGGATAAAATTGATATAAGGGGTAAAATAATAATTTTATCTTGTGTAAATGGATGGTTATGAAGGTTCACAAACACGATGTTTGCAAATTAGACAAATCAATGTTCAACATTGACTTCTCATAACTTTAGGAATTCTCAAGAGTGCAATCATGAGTCTTTTGTGAAATGACTTCATGATTAATAAACTTGGATTATTTTAATGAGATGAAAGTAGTCTCAAGTTTATTTGAGATTGAAACTCCTATGTCCAAACATATTTCCATCTAGCTTTATAGAATTTAATCCATATTAAGTTGAAATAAATTTAAGAAGAAATGAATTGATAGCATTTTAGCTTATATCTAAATTATGACAAGAGTTGTCTTAATTTAGACAAAAAAATATTTTAAGACAATAGTTCTCTTAATACATTTTTTGTGTCTTAAAAAAGACAAAAGTTGTCTCAATTTTAGATAAACAAATATTAGGACAAATGTTGTCCTAAGTATGGTTGAAAATGTGAGAAACATTTTTGTCTCTTTAATCTTACATTAGTTGTCTAAATTTAACAAGTATTGTTTAATTAGACAATAGAATTTTAAGAGAAATGATTGTCTTAATTGAGACAAGTGTTGTCTCAATTTGAAAAACCTTTATCTTTATAATTATTTTTGGTTTAACTACCTTAAAATAATATTTGAATTGTTCAAATTACTTAATTTAAAGAAGTTGAAGAAAATAAAATTAAATCCCATTTTATTAGGATTTTCGAGCAAGGTATTTATTTAGGATAAATATTTGATTTAATTAAATTAAATTAAATTAATCCTAATTACCTAAAATTTGAATTGCTCAAACTTAAGTGAAGCAAACCAACTCTCTATGAGATAGAGAAATGGATGGCCAAGTTGGAAGGAGGGTTGCTTGAAATGTTCAAACCAATCTCTCCCTGATTATTCTATATATCTGAGTGAATAAATAGTTAAAAATTAACAAGAGTTTTAATTTTTTTAAGAAACCTGCATTCATTAGGAAACTAACTAAATTAAAGGGATTTAATTAAATAAAATTCTTTATTTGAATTTTTTTATTCAAGTAAGACCAATTAGAAAGCCCCACATATTTTATTTAATTGTTAAATGAAATATGTATTTATCAAACTAATAACAACATTATTAATTGATAAATTATTAGATAATTTGATTATCTAGTTTCCTCCTTAGTAGGCATGTGGTTCCCTAATTGTTAAGGATTTTTTTTTAGAGACAAAACTCCTTGGCCAAGAGCTTGTGTGAGAGAGAGAAAGAGCCACCTTTTTCTTTCCCTTGTGGCCGAGCGAGTTGTGAGCTTGAGAAAAGAATTTGAGAGAGTTCACAGTGCAATTCTACACTCCACACTAAGAAGAACAAAATAGGGAAGGCTTTCTATTTACATTTGTGAAAGTTATCTTGTCTATTTCATCTTTTGCCTATGTGTTTTGTTTCCACTAGTTTTGCAAGCTTAAAGAGTTTAAAAAAAAAAATTAAATCCGTGCTTGTGCTGTAAATACCTAGGATAAACACTAGATTCGACAATTGATATCAAAGCCTAGTTCGCAACTATATGTGTGTATGATGCATGGCTGGCACCTAGAAATCATTTACAATGTATGATTATATGTATTATGTCTTTGATATGTTGGTTTTGATTTAAATTAAATTACTGGTCATATTATTGCCCCAGAAGTTTTTCTTGTATTTTTGGGATGTAACAATAAGGGAGGCCCCGTATGGTCATGTTTCTTTCTCGGTTTAATTTTTATTACTTTTTTTAAATTATAAAATTATGTTGTAAAAGGCAAAAAGTCACCAATTGTAACTGAAGGCCACGACAAACCCAAGAAAGGGGTGACGATCTCTCGGCCAAGCCTAAGTAAGAAGGCATGGTTATGGCTCTAAACATGATAAGTTGGTGGAGGCATCCTGTCATGTCCCACTTTAGGCCACGTGACTAGCTTAGGACAATTACCATCCATGTAATAACCTACTAGCCTACACAATTCATGCATTTACCTTAATTGAAATATCAGAAATTTCCTCATTATATTTTTAAAAAATTTGACAGAATTTCTCCTAAAATATGGACTATTCCAGGGTACAAATAGTAAACCACAGAGGTAGACAGGCTCACCATAATTGAAACAGCCTCCATGTTCTAAATATTAGTTAGACAATAATGTTTCACATGGACTACATACCCTAATTATATATAACCATGCAATTTTAATTATAGACCATGACAAGTATTCAAATTAAAAAAAAAAATCTTGTCCAACATAGTGCACATTTCCAAAAGCGTACTCCACTGCTATTCAAGGTTTGCCTATCGAATTAATCAGCAGACTCAAAGGGTATGGACAAAGAAGACAGTTCACCAGTAACATGATCTAAAAAATATTAGAATTGAAGGAGTGAGTCACACCAACTCAGTAAATGGAAGAAATACTTACCAAGGGATGCATGAACTCCTAGACGTATTGTGTATTATTGTCAGAAATTTATTATTTTAAGAACACAGCATTAAAACACAATGATGCAATAACAAAGTTTAATGGCATTTACATAATACATGTTACTTTGGGAAAACAAGGAAACTTTAAATACCAAAAAACAATAAACAAGAAAGTTTGTAAGAAAATTACCACCAGGTGAAATTTATAGTTTTAAAATAAACCAAATTGAAATTCATCAAGTACTAGGATCCATAATGGTTAACTAGAGGAACCTAAATTGAGAACTAATCATCCCGCTCCAGGAACTGCCCTCAACTGGAGAGATGACTCGATCCTCACCTTTGGGAACTACACTCACTGAAAGAAACATTCATTTAATGGCTCCTTTTTGGAACTTCACACATCTGAAGGGACTATTCAGTCTGTATTCAATCTTTTGTTAGGAACTGCACTCACTGATAGAAGCACCTTCTACCAGGAACTACCCTTGACTAGGAGAGGTTGTGACCTAGTTGCACTTAGTGGTTCTACCACATCTCTACTACGGATCCCAGAACAAATTTCTAAATCCAAATTTGAAATCTTCCACAAATCAAACTTTCCCACAATCACCTTAGGAACAACTCATAATTTAGGAAAAAAGGATTAAATCCATGTATATATTTCACTTTATTCTAAAAGATCCCAAATCATGCTTAAATAACATAAATAAATCATAATATAAAAGCTAAAACTTCAAGCATCCAGAGATAAGTAGATTTACTCACTACTCAAATTTTAGGCAATGGGGTGATTATTTCCATCCAATTTCCACCTCAAGATAGATTTTTGACCGAAGGATTTGCGTAAGGTGTCCTTATAATTATAAAATTTACAAGTATTACATTAGTATTATAGAATATACACTGCTCCCTAAATGAACACTAGTTACTAAAATAGAGAGTACATAACTGAGGGTCAATTGATTACTTAGTAAAGGTTAATGCCAAAAGGAGTTTAAAGTTTATAGAGGTTATGGAAACCAAATTGGAAATGGACATGCAAAGCATTAAAGATATACATGTTAGAAAACTTGGTAAATCAACTTAAAATAATTTATCAATTAATTAAATTAATTAACTAAAATACTGAGTGAGAAAGGGCACTAGTAATCCTATAACCCATGGCCTCTAAGAGTTTGTCTATTGTCATGAAGTTTATGTCACTCCCTATAAGCTGGCATATACTCAAACCATGACTAGAATGTATTTCCTAAGTAATAAGTCTACCTTGGTGGAACATTAAGTGTGACTTCCCATAGAAGCATACTTAGTAGTACATCTAGGTATGATGAAAAGGTTGGTTAACACACTCAGCATTAACCTATCAATATACTGCCTACAGTAGCTCTGTTGATAAATTCATGGGTCAAATAAAGGCACTCCTTAACTATGCTAAGTATTAAGATATCAGGTAGCAAAGTTGAGTGGGAGGGTCCTAATTTACCTTGTAATAAGTATTCATGGCCCATAGTTAGTTGCTTATTGCAAAACGTAAATGACCATCAAACAAGAATTCATATGTTCACGTATACATGTATTACGGTTAAAAGTCCATTCAATAGCTATAGTTTACTAATATTAAATGTATTTTTATAGCTTATCCCTTAATCATGAACCCCTTGTATATTCTCCTTAACAAATGCACCCTGGACATAATTATGTAGAGTGGAAGATAAACCTCAACATCATTTTAAATTATGACAAGATCACATGGGTTTTTTCTAAGCAAGCACCCCCTGATCTGACTCCCTACTCACTACCAAGCAAAATCGAGTACCATAAGAGGTGGAATGATGCCAACACTCTGGCTAAGTGCTACATAATGGCCTCAATGACTGGTGTCCTATAGCAGCAGCATGATGGCATGGAACATGCCGCTAACATGATGTACCGTTTACATGAGATATTTGGTACAAATACTCGGTCTGCTAAGGTAAGATCTATCAATGCTTTCAATGACCTTAAGCATAAACCAGGGGAGCTAGTGAGAGATTACATGCTCAAGGTAATCTCATGCCTTAATGAGGCTAAGCTACATGGGGCTACGATTGATTTAGACAATCAAGAGTCCATGATCATTGATAGTCTAAACTCCCAGTTCTTGTAATTCAAGGTGGACTATGAAGCATAGTGGGGGCTATACCCTTAGTGAGTTGATGAATAACCTGAAAGCCATGGAGGAGGTTCTTGAAATCAAGAAGAACCTAGAGGAAAACATGGAAAATTGGCTAGGCCAAAGAAAAAGCCCATGAAAAAGAAGGCTCAGAAGGATAACACCAAGGGAAAATGTTTCCACTGTGGTGCTAAAGGACATTGGAAGAGGAACTGCAAGGCTTACCTCAGTTATGTAAAGAATAAATAGGTACAAGTTTTCTAAACATATTAAAAGCCTTTTTAGTATATGATTCTACTAATAACTGGATAGTAGATTTTGGAGCCACTAACCATATTTGTAATTCTTTGCAAGGGTTCTAGACAAAGAGAAAGCTGACTGAGTATCAATCCCAAACAAGGATGGAAAATGGTGCACTTTTCTCAGCTCCAGCAATAGGAGCCATAACTTTACAATTTTCTAATAATATGTTATTAGTTTTAGAGGATGTTTACTTTATTCCTATACTATGTAGAAATTTGATTTATGTATTTTGTTTAATTAATTTCATATATTCAATTGCTTTTGGTAATGATATTACCATTACTTTAAGAGGGCGTTTGGTACCAGGATTCCTCCAACTTTCCTAGGAATCACTAGTTGGGAATCTTAGTTTGATATGTTTAGGAATTACTAGGAATAATTTATATTATCTAGAACCAATTAATTAGATTGCAAACATTACAAAAACAAATTTACCTAAGCCTAAAAGAATCAACAATTCTAGCATAAATAAAAGTTATCTATGGCATCTGCAATTAAGACATATTAATCAAAATAAGCTAAGCAAACTATTAAAGGATAGTACTCTACCAGACATGATAGAGTGTTCTTTACCAAATTGTGAATCTTGTATTAATGGTAAATGACTAACTCATCCTTTAAAGCAAAAGGTAATAGGATGTAGGATATTCTAGACTTGAACATTCAAGATAGAGGAGGTTATATTTGTTTCATAACCTTCATTGAAACTACTCGTGATATGGTGTTGGTCATCTAATGCATAGCAAGAGTGATTCCCTTGAAAAGTTCAAGGAATTCAAAGCCAAAGCTGAAAAACAGTTAGGTAAACCATTGAAACAACTTCGATTAGATCGAGGTAGTGAAGTATTTATATGGGAACTTCTAACTATTTTAGGTTAGTAATGGAATCATTTCCAATTTATCAACACCTATAACACCTCAACAAAATGGGGTTGCTAAAATGAGAAACATGACTCTTTTAGAAACGGTGAGGTCAATGATGTTCTATGCTACATTACCAGAATCATTCTGGGGATATTGTATACAGATAGCAACATATCTACTAAACTTTGCTCCATCAAAGGCAGTTCCTAAGACACCAATGGAGTTGTGGATAGAATGTAAACCATCTTTACGTCACTTGCAAACTTAGGGCTGTCCGGCACATATGTATAAGCCTGAGTCCACAAAGATGAAACTAGGGTCAAAGGTATGTTTTTTTTGTAGGACATCGTAAGGGTAATAGAGCATACTATTTCTATATCACCCAAGATAAAAAGGTATTTGTTAGTACAAATGTGACCTTCTTAAAAGAAGATTTTGTGAAAGATCACAAATCTCGTAGCAAGATTGTTCTTGAAGAACAAAGTGATATGTCAGAATCTAAGGATGATTCTTATGAAGTCATAACTAGTACTAATTCAAGAGTTGAATCTGAACCAGTGGCACCTTGTCATAATGAGAAAGTTGTTAGATAACCTGATGATACATGGGTATAGGAGAGCACATGGTGGCTTTCTAAGATGAACATGAATATGATCCCATTACATATGAGAAAGCTATTAACAATGTAGATGTTATTCAATGGAAAAAGGCAATGAATTAAGAGTTGGAATCCATGTATTCTAACAAAGTCTGAACTCTTATAGACGCACCTAAAGGAATAAAACTCATTAGGTGTAAGTGGATTTATAAGAGAAATAGAGATTTGATGGGAAAGTGGAGACCTTTAAAGTTAGGCTAGTAGCCAAGGGTTATACCTAGAAAAAGGTATCGACTGTGAATAAACCTTTTTGCTAGTTGCTATATTTAAATCCATCAGGATTCTATTATCCATCACTGTGCATCTTGACTATGAGATATGGCAGATGGATGTCAAGATCGTATTCTTAAATGAGGATCTTGAAGAACATATTTATATAGCTCAACCAGATGATTTCATTGAAAAGAGCTAAGAGCACAAAGCCTGTGAATTGCATAAGTCCATATATGAACTTAAGCAAACATGGAGATCTTGGAATATAAGATTTGATGCTGCAGTTAAGTCTTATGGATTTTAATAAAATGAAACAAATCACGTGTCTATAAAATAATACAAGAGAATAAGAATGTCTTCCTGGTACTTTATGTAGATGACATGCCACTCATTGGAAATGATGTAGAAATGCTATCTACGATAAAAGGATGGCTAAATTAGCAGTTTCAAATGAAGGATTTAGGGGAGGCTAGCTGTGTTCTTGGGATCCAAATAATAAGATATCACAAGAATAAGCAGATAGCCTTGTCCCAAGTGACCTACATTGACAAGCTATTGACAAAGTTTAGCCTGTAGGATTCCAAGAGAGGTTTCACACCCTCTAGGTATGGAATCAAACTTTTTAAGGAGCAGTCACCCAAGACTCCTCAACAAATTGAGTAAATAAGACGAATTCCCTATGTATCTACTATGGGAAGTCTCATGCATGCTATGCTTTGTACTAGACCAGACATCTACCATACAATTGGTTTGGTTAGTAGGTTTCAGTTAAACCCTAACATGGAACACTAGACTATAGTCAAATGTATATTTAAGTATCTTCTAAGATGAAGAACTACATGCTAGTGTATTTTGGCAGGGACCTAATTTTGATTAGATACAATGGGTCATATTTCCAGTCTAACATTGATTCTAGAAAATTAAAGCCATAACTGTCTATTATGATAATAATGGAGTTGTGGCAAACTCAAAAGAACCGCGGAATCACAAGGAAGCCAAACACATTAAGAAAGTATCATCTCATACGGGAGATTGTACAACATGGGGAAGTGGTCATCACCAAGATAGTGACTGAAAGGAATCTAGCTTATCTATTCATAAAGACTCTCACAGAAGAGCCTCAAGGGTCACCTTGAAGAATAGGGATTAGGGATATGTCGTACTTACTTTAGGGCAAGTGGGAGACTATTGGGAATAGGTTACCTTGGAAAACAATTTGTATATTGCAATTTAATGTAAATACATTTTGATATTAATAAATTAAGAGTTTATTTATGTAAGCTTCATTTTCTAGCTATTAAGGTTCCTATATTCTAACAAACCAAGATATATTTGCATAAAGGCTATGTAAAAAAAGATATATATCTTTAGATGAATCTAAAATAATATTCATAGTCATTCAATAGAGCCAGTCACTTTATTCAATTAAGACTGTAGTGTCCAGATTATTTTCCTAGAAAGAATGAGATTTTTTTCTAAGGAAATGATGAATCTCAAACCATGGAAGTAGTTGACTTCAAGTAATAACATTCTTAAATGAATTGGAATCAAGTGAGATATCAAATTTAAGTTAATATCTTTACTTTGAACATGCACTCCCACAACTAGTGGCAGAACCAAAATCCTTATAAATTGTAAACTCATTTTCATGACCATTGTGATCTTTGATATACTATGGGAATGACCATTGTGTGACATTGGTCAAGACTTTGTATGTTGGGATCATAATGGGAATGAACATCCTGGAACATAAATCCATGAAATGGAGTTTGTCACATTACATCACTTCTGGCAATTTCACGAAGACAAGTGACATATCTGGGCTCAGTGAAATGATGAATTAGCTACTCATAATTTCTAGATAATTTTAGAAAAGTTCTAAAAGCTTCTCTGGTTACTTATCAGATGAAATTTGAGACCAGGGGACAACATTGACATAAGGGGTAAAACTATAATTTTATCTTGTGTCAATGTTGACTAAGTTCACAAATTGGACAAATCAACATTCAATGTTGACTTCTCATAATTTTAGGAATTTTCAAGAGTGCAATCATGAGTCTTTGGTGAAATGACTTCATAATTAATAAACTTTGATTATTTTAATGAGATTGAAATAATCTCAAATTTATTGGAACTTAAAATTCCTATGTCCAAATATATTCCACACTTAGCTTTGAAGAATTCAATCCACATTAAGTTAGAATAAATTTAAGATGAAATTAATTGATTATTTTAGCTTTTATTTGAATTAAGACACGAATTATCTTAATTTAGACAAAAAAAACTATTTTAAGACAATAGTTGTCTTAGTACATTTTTTGTATGTCTTAAAAGAGACAAAAGTTGCCTCAATTTTGGACAAACAAATACTAGGACAAATGTTGTCCTAAGTATGCTTGAAAATGTGATAAACATTTTTGTCACTAAAGAGACAAAAATAATTTTTACATTAATTGTCTAAATTAAATAAGTGTTGTCTAATTAGACAATAGAACTTTAAGACAAATAATGTTTGTCTTAATTAAGGCAAGTCTTGTCTCAATTTGGACAACCTTTATCTTAACAATTATTTTTGATTTAATTACTTTAAATTAATATTTGAATTGTTCAAAATATGTAATTTAAAGAAGTTGAAGAAAGTTAAATTAAATCCCTTTTTATTAGGATTTTTGGCCAAGGTATTTATTTAGGATAAAAATTTGATTTAATTAAATTAAATTGATTCTAATTGACTAAAGTTTGAATTGTTCAAATTTAAGTGAAGCAAACCAACTCTCTATGAGATTAAGAGATGGATGGACCAATAGGAAGGAGGGAAGTTTGAAATGTTCAAAGCTATCTATCCCTAATTATCCTGAATATCTAAGTGAATAAAATGTTAGAAATTAAAAACTTTTAATTTCTTAAGTAACCTACATTCACTAGTAGACTAAGTCAAAGTGATTAAATTAAATAAAATTCATTTGAATTTTTTAATTCAAGCAAGACTAATTAGAAATCCCCACATGTTTTATTTAATTGTTAAATGAAATATGTATTTATCAAATTAATAAAAACATTATTAATTGATAAATAATTAGATAATTTGATTATCTAGTTTCATCCTTAGTAGGCGTGTGGTTCCCTAAATTTTAAGGATTGGTTTTTTAATTACACTCAAATACTCTCAAGTGATCCTAGGGTTAGTACATAATATATATATATATATATATATATATATATATATATATATATAACATCTCCCTCTTGTGGTCATCAATGATATGATCGAGAAAAGAAGAGTGTGTTAGCGGTCCACTTGAGAAAGAGAGAGGGAACTTTTTTAGAGCAAGTACTCCCCTTGGCTGAGAGCTTTTGTGTAAGAGAGAAAGAACCACCTTTGTCTTTCCCTTGTGGCTGAGGGTGCTGTGATATTAAAAAAAGAACTTGAGTGAGTTCATAATGCAATTCCCATCCCACACTAAGAAAAATAAAAAGGGGAAGGCTTTCTATTTACATTTGTGAATGATATCTTTTCTATTTCATCTTTTGATTTTTCCAAAGTACTAAACATATTCACCGTAGGTTCTGTAAATTGGTGGTTCCCAAAGAATAAGCGATAAGTGCACTTGGTTAAGTAGCAAATTGCAAGATTAAATTGACTACAAGAAGTATGTGAAAATTCTCTACTCTTTCTTCTACCTAGATGTGAGGTGTTTTTTTGCCTATGTGTTTTGTTTCTGCTAGTTTTACAAGCTTAAAGTATTTAAAATTTTTTTTTAAATCTGTGCTTGTGCCATAAACACCTAGGATAAAAACTAGATCCAACACAAACAATGATGACAACATTATCTTAGGCGAAGATCTCCGATGGTGGCCAGCGTTGTGGTGAATGACAACGCTAGTGTGCAATATGGTTGGCAATCGAGACTAAAGTGACTGCATTGTCTCAAGCCAAGATCTCCGGTGACATTAAGGTTGTGGATAGTGGTCGGCACTCACTAGTGGCAATTGTAGAGGGGAATTGGATTAATGGTAAAGGGAGAAGGATTTGGGGGAAATTAGTGCAGTTAGGGATTTTAGAGACCTTAAGGAAATATTTTGATCAAAGGCAAAAAAAAATCCGCCTCAGATTTCGCTTATAAGTTTAAAAATTTGAGACGGTAAAAATCCACCTATAATGAGAAAAAAAAACAAGAATTAAGCCTTTACTAAAATCCATCTCCTTAGAGGCAGCATTTAAGGTAAAAAATTTTAAGAATGACCTTTCTGTCTCAAATTCCATCTTAATTTTTCCCAGCATTTTTCCATAATTATTTTATTTTTTCAAAAAGAAAATAATTTTCGTCTTAATTTCTGCCTTAGAATGTGCCTTTTTTTAGTGTTATCGCTAGCTTTTAAGTTGAGCAAACATAAGGCAATCATGGTTGTAATTCAGCCAAATCAACCTCAAACTCCTCGGTGCTCTTAGTATCATATTTGTGGTCGATGAAGGTCACTTATTTTTTTCTTATAGAAAGACTTTTTTGTTTTGTTCCTCTTTCGCCCTCCTAATTTACTCGAGATTTCTCATGTGTTGACTAGTTATTGAGGATGTTATGGATAACAAGCTTATTTCGATCCTTTGGCAATGGAATGAAACACTTGCTCCACACTGGATAGAGAAGCAAATGCCATATCTGACAACCGATTAACTATCTTCACCAAAGAATGCCGCAAAGTCAAGGATCTTATATACCCTTGGGAGTTTGATTTGGTTGATCCATTCTAAATATGATATATGATGATGGATCTGTATATTTAGCTCACATGAATTCATACTTATTAGAGTACCTTGGCTATTGCCTCATCGATAATAGGTATATCGACTGGTGGTTAGACAACTGACATCCTTGGGAGATTAATCCTCAATTCTTGATGAGCATTATAACCAGCTAGAGGTTTTTGCTTGGTTTGTGTCACCTCGTTACATCCTGCAATGCCCATAACCTCGATTAACCGACTAACCTGATAGGCTAGATTGTCATTTACTATACCCATCGTCATAATAAGAGGCGGAATAGTAGTCATCAATCAAGCCGATAACATGTTAAGGTTATATGCCCAACCATTTCATGGTTACTTTTATCGATTTAATGGCACATGGCTAATAGTTTAGCCATAGTAATTCATGGGTTTCCTTAGGCCAAGAGATTGTGAGGTGTCGACATTGGCCAAATTTTGGCTGAAGTTACTCGATGGTCTCCCATTCTCATTAATTTTGAATTGACAAGCATCAACATATAGCCTTAATTAGTGTCATACAGGAATGTCAACCGTTGAGATCGAAGAGTTGACTGCTCTATCGAGTCAAGTTTGGAAACTTCTGAAAAACTATGGAAGTTCTATGCCTGGTCCCCTTCTTGTACTAGTAGGTATCAATACATGTTTTTTCTCCATCTAAGATGGATCGGCCTTGAGGCATTTAGCCAATAATGAGCTCTTGCAGTTCATCCTCAATTTTAGTTTTTAGAACTAAAGTTCTTTTTTATGATGCCCCCGAGCATTGTTGTCAAAGTGCACTGTGCTTGTGACATAGACATTGGGTATGCTTTGTTCTTGAACTATTTGGTTATTCTCTTGGGCATCCAAAGGCATGTTAGAGGGGTCTAACTCATGGCCCTCAGCTGTAGTATTCATGTGGCTACATGGAATAATGGTGTCCATAAGACTTTGAAGCTGCATAATTTGTATTACATAGTAAGAGAAATAAGTTAATCAAATACTGAGATGATACCTATGTTTATGTTATCCCACTAGGTATGCCAAATTGTTAATAGTGGGAATCATGATTATTAAATATCCAAATTGTTGATTTGGGAACAGGACGACTCCTCTTAGATTCTTAAGAGAATATAGATTGGAGAAAACATAAAATAAACTTAAAAGCTATAATTTTTTATGTTGATTGGAGGTCCCTTATCTGTCGTGATCCCCTCTATTTATATTTTTCAAATTTGAGAATTATTTCCTTCTAAGTGAGTGTCCATGATCTCTAGGATCCTAGGAACACATTTCGTCACTTGCCCTGTCATACACATGGTCCTTATTTTGCTCCACAAGAATAAAGAGCTTCTTCTCCTCTAGCATTCAACTTTTGAATCTCTTACCAAGTAAATGCTAAATCCTAGCTCATTTAACTTAGAATTGTTTATTTGAGGTGTGCTATTTGAAGTGTTGCAATCAATTTAATTGATTTGGGTAGCCATTCAGTCTTAGGGTTTGATGCTTCAATTTTTGGGAATTTTGCAATTGATACATTTGGGAATTTTTGGTAGCCATTCATTCTTAGGGTTTGATGCTAAATCGTCCCTCTCATTCTCTCTACCTCTATCTCTGATACATTATTGCTCTGCTTCTTATATTGAGTGTACATCAAATTGGTCATCAAATTGCTCTTTTTAAAGCTTCTGTTCACAATTTCATGCGTATAAAAAGTTAAATGGATGAGAAAAAAGAGAGACAAAGAAGGAAAGGTTGGAAAGTCATTACAAATAATGTGATAGATATTAGATCCCACTAAACAAAATATAAGCTTACTTCAAAATCCACTAAACAAAATGGAAATGGGAATGCATACATTCTTTAAAACCAAACTAAATGACAAACTAGCCGTAGTCCAAGGCTTCTTTCTTTCTATTTAGCCTGTCTATACTTTAATGCCCATTTTATCTCCTTGTTCAAAGATAAGAGTATACTATTTTTCACCATCAAAAGAATAAGATATTGCAAAGTTAGAGTCCACGAAAGCCAAGAAAATAGCCTCATTCTCTTTAACAAATTTGAACCATGCACACCTATACAAGGTGAACTGAATATTAAAAACTAGAATTTAAAGTGAGTGGCCAAATAAAATCAAGTGGAAAGGCTAACACTAGTTGTTGGCTGCTAATAATATTAGTACAAGAGTTTTATAAAACAAAAAAACAAAAGTACAAGAGAAAACTTTGCTATTATCCAATTCTATACCTTTTCCCTATTATTTCTTCCTCCACCATTATATCATAAGGAAAAAGATAGAGACCAGTAAGAAAAAGGAAGATTTGAATAGAAATCTATGAAGCAATTCCCTATATGTTATTGTCTTTTGTTTGTAATTAGTCATCACTTTCTTCTAATTGGTCCTGTAACATAATATGTTTCAGGTCAGTAGGTTAAGTTTTCTAACCTTGACCATTAGGTGTTAAAATCTGAAAGTTGAACCCCCCCTTTTACTATAAAATAATATCTTTATGTCTAGCAAAGTATATAAACATTTTCACCAAAGCTGCTAAAGGGTTAATTCAATATTATTTTAGTTAGCAATTCTTATTGTACACTAAAATCAACTTTTGGGTTTAATGGCCTGTTCAGGGAATTTCCTTAAGAGTTTTGCAACAGGATGGAATAGCTCTTTTGAGTTGGTGTATCCCTATTTTAATATACTATGAAAAGAAGTTACTTTTGCATAGGACATTTGCATATTTCCTTTCAAGTGTACATTTGTTTCACAAGTATCTGATGCTAGTAGTTCTTTCAAACTTTGTAGTCATTAATCTAGAATCCTTTGGTAATGCCATCTCCCCAAATGACAAGTGCCTAGGGTTTTTATACTTCATAGTGGCTAACCAACTGTTAAGTATTTTCAAGAGAAAATTAATATTTTAATCTTGGGAACGATACAATATGTCTCAATTTGTTTCATGTAGATCTAAGGTTTATTCTTTTCTTAAAAGTTCATGAACTTTATCCAGTACTTGATAATTTAACGAAATCCATGTCAATCTTTTAGAACTAATTAATCGAACTTAGCAAAGTGTAGCAAACTTAGTGTCCACATGAATGATATGCCTATTGGCATTCGAGTGCATAGATTTTTGTTTACCCTATGGTGTCAAATATTTGAAAAATTTTCTCTTTTCTGAGTCATTTCTTTCAGCGATGAACAACCTAATGTCCTTTACTTGGTTTTTCTTTTGGGAAATGTAATTATCCTTTACTGAGTGTTCATGTTGCCTATTCCAAGGCACCTGGATCAGGTTTTGAAAAGTAAACAAAGAACATTCTATAAGCAATTGAGTACTAGTCTATTCACTACCAACCCTTAATGAGTCACTTGAATAATGAATACCAATCTATTCTCTACCAACCCAAATGAGGACAACAAACTTCACTGAGAAAATGTTGTCAGTATTCGTTGAATGTTAAGAAATTTCAGAACAAGAATTTGAAACTTCTAAGAGCTAAAACTAATCAATAATTTTCCAGTACATGCACATTGTATTTGGAAAATGTATTAGTGCCTCGTATCAATTTGAAAACATCTATTTGTGGACATAAATTAGTAAATATAAGTATTTTAATTTAAATCTCCCAATAGAGGACATTTTCTCCAAGGAAATCATAAGTAATTCATTACAAAATTGTCATTTTCATGCATTCATTGAACATTTTAAACTACAAATAAAGGCAAACTTTGCCAAGCCAGCTTGTTCATTAACCAAAATTTTGAATTATCCACTTGCCAGTTACAATCATTTATCATCTTCTTCACCACATTATAAATGTCACATGCCAGTGGCCATTACAAATTTCAACAACTCAATCAATCTTTTTCCTCACATATTTTTATAATTAATACTATGAAACAAGGAATATAGTTTTTTGTTGTTATATTTAAACATGATTTTTTCCTTATTTCCTTATTGTAGTGTGATTCTTCATTTTTGTATGTTACTTCATTTTTTGTTTTTTCTTTGTATTAAATAATTCATTTTAGTTGGATATTGTATATCGATTTATTGTAAGGCATAAGCTATTTGGATATGTACCCTGAAACTGTCCATATTTTAAGGGAAACTCTGCCAAATTTTTATTAAATTGGCTAATGCCGAATGTTGATTTTTGTGTATCAAAGTAAATCTATATGGTTAAATGCAGATATTGTGTGCATATCATTTTGATGAATAGTGGTTATTGAAACTATCTCATTTTTTGTATAATTATAAGAAATAATGGTTGATAAATGTTGGATACAAATTAGGACTAGAGCTTATCCAAGGTATATAAGGGGAGTAGATGGTTTCTTAACTTTTCTTGTAGTCAACCTGGGGTGAATAACAAAATTTGATACCCATGTGATAGATGTAGAAACACAAAATATAATAACTGAGCTACATAAGGAAGCATGCCTTTGAAAGTATATTTTGGAAAACTTATGAGACTTGGGATTCCCATTGGAAACCTCTGAAGACAACTTCACAGTTGGGAAGACAATAATGCTATTGAGGATTATATTATTAGAATGGTACATGATACATGCACCTTTATGAACATAGATACTAGGCGAAATGATCCTGACTTCTTTGAATAACTAAATATAGATGCAAGAAAATTTTATAATTTATTGAAAGATGCCGATACAAATCTTTATCCAAATTGTGAAAAGATGTCAATGTTGTCCTTTTATTGTAAGGTTACTACATATAAAATTTCTTAATTAATGGAGTGAAGTTTTTCCTAATTGAGCCTTAGTACCCGAATCTTACTATGAAGATAAGATTGATTACACAAAAATATATGCATGCAAGAATGATTGTATTTTATATTGGAGGGAGCATGCAAATGCACAGTCATGTCCTAAGTGTAAATTGTCTAGATAGAAATCAAGTAAGTATAACGGCAAGAAAGAACCACACAAAGTATTACACTATTTTCCTATAAAATCAAGGCTTCAAAGGAGGTACATGGCAAAAGAAACTGCTAAATATATGAGGTGGCAGAAGGAGCAGTGCATTGATGATAGGGTATTAAGACATTCAGCAAACTCTCTTGCCTGGAAATCATTTAATGAACAACGCTCATCATTTCTGCTAATCTTAGAAATGTGAGGTTGGGTTTAGCAAGTCACAGGTTCCAGCCATATGGGGATATGGGCTTTTATCATAGTATTTGGCCTGTGGTTCTTATACCATATAATGTGTATGAAACATCCATACTTTATGATGACGCTTCTAATTCCGAGTCTTAAATCCCCTGGAAAAGACATTGATGTAGTTTTACAACCAATAATTGCGGAATTAAGATAATTATGGGAGGTTAGGGTGGAGACATATGATGCACACACACAATCATATTTCATGTTGCATGTAGCTGTTTTATGGACAATCAATCATTTTCTTACTTATGGGAACTTATTGGGTTGTGTGACCAAAGGAAATTTTGCATGTCCTTGTTGCCACAAAGATACTTCCTCTCTTTCTTTGCGAAATAAAATTTGTTATATGAGGCACCATCACTTCTTGTCAATTGATCATCCATGGCATCAAAATAGAAGGGCCTTTAATGGAACAAGAAACTAGACATGCACTCGATACGTTAATTGGATGCTAGGATCCAGTGCAATGACAGGATCATCCTGTCATCGCACAACCGTTGGATACGTGTGGGGTCACTATTGCTACAGTGTCCCGCTCGCATCTTAGCCTCTCATATTGACTAGATCCCATGCAGTTATTACATGGGACCTAATGATGTACTTGTCTAATTACGAAGTTTGAGAAATATTATATTTAGGAAAGGTTAAAAGCAAAAATGGGATGGGTCTGTTGTTGCTTATAATTGGAGAAAAGGAAGTATTTTCTTCCAAGTGCCTTATTAGAGAACTCTTATGTTGCGACACAATCTTGATGTCATGCATATACAAAGAAATGTTTCTTATAATGTTTTAGGAACGGTAATGAACATGGTTAGAAAGACAAAGGACACGTTAAAGAGTCGATATGATTAGGTTGATCTAAGCATCAGACAAAGTTTACATCCTTAACAACAAGGTAAAAATATATTGATACCAGCTGCTTGCTATACACTATCCTCTCAAGAGAAGCTGTGAGTTTGTAACTTTTTGATTGCATTAAAGGTTCCAGATGCATTTTACTCAAATATTTCAATGTTAATGTCTATAAGAAAACAAAAATTAGACTTAAATGTCATGATCATCACATATTGTTGCAACAAATACTCCCGCTTGCTTTACGTGGATTACTGTTTAATGAAGTTTATGAGCCTATAACAGAGTTAAGAAAGTCTTTTAGAAATTTGTGTTTAAATTTTTTGGTAGTTCATGACTCAGAACTTCTTGAGGAGCAAATTATGATAACCTTATGTAAATTAGAGTCTGTATTCCCTCATGTCTTCTTCGATGTCGTGGCTTATTTACCAGTTCACTTGACAAGAGAAGCAAAAGTTGTGGGACCTATCAATATTGGTGGATGTACCCCATTGAAAGGTGCTTCTCTTTAATCTATTTTTATTTTATTCACTTTCTATAATTTTATAGATTTTGTTCATTTTAACATATATATGTAGGTACTTGGACACATTTAAATCATATGTTCACAATAAGGCTCATCTAGAGGGCTTAATTACAGAAGGGTATCTCGCAAACGAATGCCTTACATTGTTTTCAAGATACTTGAACAACATCCAAACTAGGTTTAACAAAGCTCCAAGAAATGATGATGGAGAAGTAAGACCTTTTCATATATCGGTTCTTAGAAAATGTGGCAGACCAAAGGGTGCATTCAAATCAATTAACCTTTCCAATGAAGTGTCTGATCAAGCTCGTATGTAGTGGTTCAAAATTGCGCAAAAATGTGGCCTTTTATAGAGTAAGTTTGAGTTACCTTCCTTAAATAGAGAATGGATTTACCAATATATCATGAATCTATTTCACATTTAATATATGCTTGTAGGAAACACAAAGAGGAGCTCGAGAGACATTGGATAAACAAAGAGTTCCATGGTTGGTTTTAAGAACATGTAGGTGTCATTGGATGAACAATACATTTTATGTCAAAATAAGTGAGTATTGAGTTTTTCATTAATGCATAGTTATTCTTGTGTGTTTATTATAGGTTTCAAAGTTACATTTCCAAGGACTTGACAATGATGAGCTCTTGAGCTTAGCCGTTGTTCCTTTGAAAATAGCACAATATTGTTATGCAACCTTTATGGTGAATGGATTTAGATTTTAGACAAAGGATTGTGCTCCATAACGAAAAACCCAAAATCGTAAAATTCTTGTGAGGGGTGATGATGAAGATCTCAAGAAAGAGTACTATGGTGTACTAGAAGACATTTTAGAGTTGTCATATTTGGAGAATAAAAGGGTTTACATCTTCAAATGTCATTGGTGGTACATAGGTCACTTGGAAAGATGATATAGAGTGGATAAATATGGATTCACAACAGTTAGCAACCATGCTTCTTTGAATACTAATGAACCTTTTGTGTTAGCTTCTCAGGTGGAATAAGTGTTTTATGTAGAAGACATGATTGACAAAGGTTGGCTTATTGTTGTGAAGACAAATTCTCTTGAGCTTTATAATATGACTAAACCACATAATGATAATTTAGATGATAGTGAAGATGATTTATCAATCAATAAAGACGATGCTTTCCAACAAGTAGAGATTGAAAATGAATGCCAGTCCAGCAATGCCATAGAAACTGACATTATGGTATTATTGCATAGATATAATTAGCTTATAAAGGGAGCAAGTTGTTGAAAATAATTGAGAAATAGATTTTAATGATAACAATGAAATAAACAAGATTGGAAATGAGGAGGATGATGAGGACTTGCTTGAGGATGAGCCTTCAAGTGAGCGAAGTGATGAAAACTTGCTTAAGGATAATGCTACATCTTATTAATCTTCGTCCACTGCCTAGCATTTGCTATACTAATTCAAGTGTAATAGTCAATAATCTATTAGACTACTTTCATGTCAATAGTTATGTTTACTTATTGATTGATTTTATGTGTTTTGTTATATTAATATTTATGTTTACTTATTATTGTCAAACTATGATAATGTTTGTCATTCTGATCAAATTCTTTCATATGATTCTACAAGATATTGCTGGACATGGTAGAGGTGGTAGAGAAAGAGGTGGTGGTGAAAGAGGTGGCTCAGATGTTGACACGATGTTAAATTTACCCTGTCAGAACCCCAGTATGAGGAAGTTCACCAAACTTAACCTACAGAACCTACTATTGGAGTAGCTAGCAGTATAGGTATCATCGATATTATTAAACAAAATTTGAGCATTTTAATGTTTTGTGCATTTCTCATTTGATATACCTAACAGCTTCTTGCAGGGCAAATAAGAATGGAAGGGGTACAAGTGTATTGGAGTGAACATGAAAACAAAAAATGGAAAAATAAATGTTAACATACCTGATGATATTGTTAAAGTAATTGGAGAAAATGCTAGAGACCTTGTCAACTACTGTGGCTAGGTGGTAAGGACGACTGCTCCATTAACTCAAAACACCTAGAAAGCAGTGTCACAAGCAGTTGGTCAACAAATGTGGCTAAAGGTCAAGGTAATAAATATGTGGGCTAACTTCTAAAGTTACATGATATATCTTGTATAAACTAACCAATTATGTTTCTTTTAGGAAAGTTTCAACTTTGAAGGTTGAAATGAATGGCAGTTGGAGGAATTTGCCTTAGCCACTATGCAACGACTTTATAATTCCTGGAGAAGTCGATTGCATAATGTATATAAGAAGTTTAAGATTGATGAGGAAAGGTTAGCAAATGTACCAGAGGATGTCAGCATTGAAGATTGGAAGCAATTGTGCTTATTATGGTGGTTAGAAATTTTAGGTACGATACTGATGATATTATTCAATCAAAATCTTGTTTAAGGCTATATAACTTCATTAAACTTTAGATTTCACCCAGATTGTAAGTCAGAGAAATACACAAAATAGAGAAAAATTAGTGACTAAGCATTCTTGCAGTATGAAGAATTTTGCAAAAGTTAAAGAAGCAGAGGTAATCCTTTTATTCTTTACGATTTCTTACCCTAATTTTCAGGTTATGAAAGCATTACTATAGTTTACAACCTTACTTGTCTTTTTCTTAATAAATTTTACCTAGAGATATCCTAGTACTGGAGAATATGCATCAGTAGATTAAGTTTGGATGCTACAACATACTAAAAGGACTAAAGAAGGAAATGTGGTGTGGTCTAACCTCGAACTCACAAGAAATTCATGTAAGTTCTTAGTTCTCACTTTTTGGTCATTTAATTGTTTCCCATACTCATAAAAATTTTGCCAACTGATTTCTTCAACTATATAAAGAGGAAACTTCATGACCTTCTACTGAGCAAGCTCCAAAAGATGATAGTTCATTGACTGCAGATGATATGTTATTGCAAGTACTTGGTACTAGATTTGGCTATTTTTAAGGCAAGGATTATGGAAAGAAACCTCCAGCAGAGAGTTGAGGGGACAATAAGATGTGAATGCCACAGCTCATCAGGCGTTTAAAGAAGCTAAAGTTGATATGGAAGGGAGCATTAGAGCTAATGTTAGAGATGAAGTTCTGGAAGAAATAGAGATGAAGTATGGGAGGAAACTACTTCCCAAGTACAGGAGGAAATTACTTCCTAACTTGATGTTATGTTTTAAGACACGTATCGATTCCATTTTACCCTATCCTTCTAAGGCAATAGTCTTATATTTATCTTCCATCACTTTTTGAGTATTTCTGATCTCACTAATATAAGTAACATCAAGTATCAACTCAGAACCCATAAATGCATATATTGGTTTCCCTAACCTTCCATAGTAACTTTCACTTTTTAATTTGACTTGTAGCCATAGGTTGTTAAATAATCATTTCCCATACTTATAGGTTTTGTAATTTATTCATATTGTAATATCTCCAAAAAATATGGTTATAAAATGGAACTGGCTCTATTGTGATTGGAATGAGGGGTTGTATGCATTTATTAACATTTAATCTTGGAGATATTACAATATTCAGCACCCTACAAATTAAAGTATCACACTTGCTTAAATTTACACGTATGCTTGTAATGGTCAAATTCCAAATGCCCAATAACCTAATATGCCTAGTATTTACCTGGATGTGCTGATTCATCTATGAGCTGAAGGTCCTCGTAGTGCATCAAAAGAATGGTGAAGTAGACAAGTTTACAGTATAATCAGTTGATATTGACAAGTCCTATTTGCTGACTAGTCTTATTAATGTTGACAAGTCCTGTTGTTCAATGAAGTTGTGGATTTCATGTTGCATTTTTAATAGTGTTGTTATAACATGTTCAAATATGTATTAGTTGATTCTGATGTTTAATACAGTGGTTTCTATGACAACAAAAGCATGTCGTCATAAAAAAGGGTTTTAGTGACGACAATGCTAATGTAGTCACAGAAAAAAAAGGGTTTCAATGACGACATGTTAATGTTGTCACAAATAATGGTTTCAGTGATAACAAAACATGTCATCACAAATAAGGGTTTTTCTTGTTATAGAAAAAAGATTTTAGTGACAACAAAGTTTATGTTGTCACAAAACATTATTTCTGTGACAAAAAGAATATCGTTACAAATAAGGATTTTTGTGACAAAATGCTTATGTCGTCACAAAAAATAGTTTATGTGCTAACATGTTTTGGTGTCACAAAAAGCCGTTTCAATGACGACCTACTTTGGTTGTCACAAACAAAAGTTTTAGTGACGACTTAGTCATCACTGAAAGTAATTGGTCATCACAAAAGATTACTTTCAGTGACGACTTGTAAGAATATATATGAAACTAAATTGTCAATAAACCATTAACTGACGAAGATTACTATCACTATAGACATCTTTAGTGATGACATTAATGTCGTCAATAGATTTATATCTTTGAGTGATGCCAAGAGCATCACAAAAAGTTGTCTTTCAGTGACAACTTTTGTTTGTCGCCACTAAAACCTTTAGCCAAGAAGTATATGCGACAACTTTTAGGTCGTCACTATAACACTATGGTGATGACTTTCAACATTTTCTGTGACAAAAAAAGTCATCACAAAATGTCAATTTTCTTGTAGTGGTTCGTGACCGCATAATGGAAATGTCGAACTTGGCTGAACAACCTAAATTTATGTATTTGACCATTTTTAGAATCATTTCTAATGCAATTCATTCTCAATTCGATCCATTTCAGATTAGTTATAACACACAAAAGGACAAGTGGGCCATTAATGAACTTATTCCTATGTGTGTTCAAGAGGAGGAAAAGTTAAAGTGAGAATTTCCACAAGAAGTTCCATGTTACTTGAAGTGATAGATACAGGTATATGTGGACCATTTCTACCTTTTATAGGAGGTAAAAAATATTTTATCACCTTTATTGATGACTTTTCTCGCTATGGTTACATTTATCTTCTTAAAGAAAAGTATGATGCCTTGGAAGCATTTAAAGTTTTCGAGGATGAAGTTAAAAATCAATTGGAAAAAAAGATAAAAGTTCTGAGGTCTGATATGGTGGTGAATATTATGGAAACTAATCTTTGTTTGGGTCCTATTGCTAGATTCCTTCAAGAATGGCATTATAGCACTACACAATGCCTGGTACACATCAGCAGAATGGTGTTGTTGAAAGCCGGAACCGTATCTTATTAGATATGACAAGCTGTATGATGAGTAATTATACTTTACCTTTGTTTTTATGGGAAGAAATAATTAAAATGGCGATATAATTTTAAATTGTGTTCCTACAAAAGATGTCCTAAAGGCTCCTTATGAATTGTGGGTAGGTAAGAAACCGAGTTTAAATCATCTTTGCATTTGAGATTGCCCATCCTGAAGCAAAACATTATAATTCTCATAAAAATGTTGGATCTTAGGACAATAAGTTGCTATTTTATTGGTTATCCTAAAAGATTAAAAGGATATATATTTTGTTCTCCTAATTATTACACCATAATTTTTGAAACAAGTACGGTAAAGTTCCTTGAAAATGAAATTAATAATGGGAGTCATGAGCAAAAGTAGTGTTATCCCTATTTGAATCAACTAGTTTTGATTTTCACATGTAAATTCCAATAAAATTCAAGAAGATTAAACTACTATGGAGATAATACTTCAAAAGGAAAATAGTGACCCTATTATAAATTTCATAAAAGAAAGTACACATGAGCAAGAGAATATGGCTCATTCTGAATCATTAAAGGTCTCAAAGAATAATAAGATTAGGTATTCTAGATAACTATATAGTGTACTTAGAGGAAAAAGAATTTGATGTTGGCATTAGGGATGATTCAATAACGTTTTCACAAGCTATAAGATAAGTGGGTTGATGCCATGAAAGATGGAATGGAATTAATGAAAAATAAATAAAGTTAGGGAAATGGTTGATTTCCCTAACGCAATCATTTCAATTCAATGCAAATGGGTTTTCAGAACCAAAAGGGCCTTTAAAGGCAACATTGATCAGTATAAAATCATACTTTAGCTAAAGGATTTACCATAGAGAAGAAATTTATTACAATGAAACCTTTTTCTAGTATAAAAGACAGATTCCTTTAGAATTCTTATGGCATTAGTAGGTTATTTTGATATAAAGTTACGTTAAATGGATATGAAAACAATCTTCTTGAAGGGAAATTTCTATAAAGTAACTTGATGGTTTTGAGGAAAGAGGAAAGAGTAATTAGTACGCAAGTTAAGGAAATCCATATATAGACTTAAACAAAGCTTCCCATCATTGGTATCCTAAGTTTCATCATACCATTACAACCTTTGGATTTAAAGCAAATGAGCTTATGACTGTATAAATTTAAAGCAAATGAGCTTGATGACTGTATAAATCTAGCAAAGATCATCGTTTATTACATGAAACTAAGTTTTTCCTTTCTGAGAATTTTGAGATGCAAGATATGGGAAATACCTCTTATGTTCTTGGCATTGAAGTTTAACATGATAGGTCTAATGGATTACTTGTTTTGTCTCAGAAGGCCTACATTAACAAAATTCTTGAAAGATTTAATATGCAAAATTGCTCACCAAGTCTAGCTCCGTTGTAAAAGGTTACAAATTACCAAGTCTAGCTCCGTTGTAAAAGGTTACAAATTAAGTCAAAGTCAAGGACCTAATAATGAATTTGAGCGAAAGCAAATGAAATCTATTCCATATACCTCTGTAGCTGAGAGCTAAATGTATGCTCAAACATGTACTTTCCCAATCTTACTTATTTGATTGGAATGTTTGGAAGATATCAAAGTAAACATGAAAGGAATTATTGGAAAGTAGCAAAGAAGATGATGTGTTACCTTCAAGATACAAAAAATTACATGGAAGAGTATCAAACAAACTCTGATAGCTTCTTCCACCATGGAAGTTGAATTTAAGGCATGTTATGAGGCCAATTCTCAAGCTGTTTAGTTAAAGAATTTTATGTCTCAGCTCAAAATTATAGATTCAATTTCAAGGCCCATCACAATTTTTTGTGACAATTCTACTATTGTCTTCTTTTCTAAGAATAACAAGTGCTCAAGTAAATCAAAACATATTGAGTTAGAATATCTTGTTGTTCATGGAAGGGTACAATATAAGAAAGTGTTCATTAAACACATCAGTACTGTAAACACCTATTTTTGTCCCATTATTGTGCTCTTTTTACTTTATTTTATCAAAATTTGGTGTATTTATTTATCTATTTCTAATGTTTTTTTAACCTAACTTTTATCTTAATCCCCTCATTTTTCTGACCTACTTCCTCTAAAACCCGTGACTTTCACCCCTGCTCACTCTGCAAAAACACTCAGTCATGCATACCCAGTGGTCCCAGCTGCAGCAACACTCCTCTACTCCACTCCCTCTCTAATTGAAGAAAATGGCAACTACTTTCTGCAGGACTCTCTCTGTACCTCTGCTCTCCTTCATCTCCTTTCCCTTCTCTGCCAGTACACCACTTAAGGGAGCCTCATCCAGACACTTTCATACAGGCTAGAATGCACGTCAGAATGGGATGGAAGACTCTCTCTGCGTTTTTGCTCTCTCCCTCCATTTTCCTTACTCCACGCAAGCACCTCTGCCAGACGCCACCTCCCTCTCCTCTCTTCTCTATCTATCAATTTCACTCTTTGCAAAAAAAAAAAAAAAAAACCATCATGCAACTCAACCTCTTCGACCTCTACGCCTCCTCTGTTTGAACATGGTATGGGAGCATAGGAGATGAATCCTTGAAGAAGACGAACTCACGAAGATAATCTGCTGGTGCGGTGAGCGTGGAAGACGACCTCGCGAAGAAGACGAACTGTTGGTGGTGAAGAAGATGATCTGCTGTTCATCGTTCTCGCTCGCCGTTAGCCATTCACCGTGACTAATCAACCGAAACTGAAACCACCGTGAAGAAGATGATCTCTGCTCCTACAAAAAAGACGACTACCATTGTTGAATATCCATACTGTGCTTAGCCAAGGTCCTCTGCTAGCTGCGGAAACTCTAAATAGCCAAATCCATCATCAGTAAGCCCAAACATCATTAGAGTGGCCAGAGTATACCAGGGTCTTGATGTTGGATCAGCAAAGCCTTCCCTAAATGATAGAAAGGAGGTACCACATCATCTGGCGGACATATTGCACCCATCTGAAGCTACCTCTCTCACAGTCTAGTTTTGGTTTCTAACGTTTAATCATGTAATGGGACTTCCCTTGACGTCCAGCCACTGAAAGAACCTCTTCAAGTAATTTCTGGTATCATGCTCCCTTGGCCTAGAAATCACAGTGTCGGCAGTACTGTTCTGAAGTTGTTTTTTGGGTCTCCCAAATATGTTCTGAAAATGGTTTCCCCGTTTAGTGAGTCTAAGTTCAATCTTATGTATTTAAGGATTATTGCTGATTTTAATTTGGTTGTTCTATTTGAGCTCAGATTGGGCTATCCTTTTGTGGGGTTTTATCTGTTTTCTATCTGCTATAATG
>JASKGM010009771.1:0-38649 GCA_034509205.1 Ceratonia siliqua | reverse complement strand
TTTGTTTATATATATATATATATATATATATATATATATATATATATATATATATGAACTTAATATTGAAAATATAAATTAAAATTATTAATTCATAATATTGAAAAATAAAATATAACAATACAAATAAAACTAATTAAAAATTTTGAAATTTTATATATATTGTTGGAAAGTCCCACATCGGAGGAGTAGGAAGATCCAGAGTGATAAATTAGTGGAGGCAATCTTTCCCCTCACAAGCCGGTTTTGTGAGGAGGAGTTAGGTCCTACTGAAGATCTAATAAGTGGTGTCAGAGCCCTAAGGGAAACCCTGAGAGGTTCTGGGAGGAAATTACCCTACCTCCATAACTGGGAGAACAATGCACTTGCCACATCTGAAGTGAAGGGGAGTGTTGGAAAGTTCTACATCGGAAGAGTAGGGAGATCCAGAGTGATATATAAGTAGAGGCAATCTTCCCCCTCACAAGCCGGTTTTGTGAGGAGGAGTTAGGTCCCACCAAAGATCCAATAAGATGATATCATGTTGAAATTCCGTGGTGGCCTAACTCCTCCTCACAAAAAGCCTTGTGAGGGGAGGGATGCTTCCCACTTATATACAACACTTAATGACTTTACCTAAGTAATGTGGAACTTTCAACATATATATATTATTTTACTTTTATTTTTTCTTTTTAATTATATAATTATGTGCGTCGGACCTTAATGTTGCCATGGCCATGGTTGTTGATGGTGCGGTGCATTGGTGAGAAGGGGCTCCTGGAGCCATGGCGTGTGGGGCATTATTGAAATGCGGCGTACATAATTAAATAATTAAAAAATAAAATATAAATATATGTATATATATATATTGAAAATATAAATTAAAATTATTAATGCATAATATTGAAAAATATATATTGACAAATAAAACTAATTAAATTATTTCTTATTTTTATTTTTGTTGTGACAGTTAATTTTATTTTGCCTTGTCTACATGTCATGCTATAGATTTCTGCCAGATGGCATAAGAGAGAACAATTTCATTAGCCTTGCTCACTTGTCATGCAATCCAGCCACATTGGTGGTTTCCAGCTGTTAACCCACTTACTCATATGCTGCTAGTAGTGGCACTGCCTAATATCTCCATGTTAACTTTTCTTTTTCATCTTTCTCATGTAGAAAAACAAAAAACACACTTCCACCGCTTCCCATTTCTCCTTACTTCTCCCAAAATACTTTCTACCCGCTCTCTGTGTATCATGGCCAAAGCAGAGGAATCCATGGGAAAGCTAAAACAAACCAACGGACTACTCATAGAGGGAGAAAACAAACAGAAAAAGAGTGGGAGACCATAGACGGGCTGCAATCTTGGTGAAACTTTATGGAGGAAAAGGATGGGCAAACCTGTTTGAGGGGCTGGGTCAATGTATAATGGGTTAAGAGACCCATGAGAAAGGGGGCCTATTTCAAAACTAGGCACCTTGCATAAGGCAACTATGGCGTGTGCTATGTGCCACAGGTTGTGGCGCACGTTGCGCAAACCACAAGGGCCCAATTTGAAATTTGCAATGCCACACTTGTGCGTCGTGCAGCATGTTGTGGCTCTGCGCCTTGCACCATGGAGGCTATTAACAATTATGGCCATATCTCCAAGAGCCCCTATTGCAACGGTGTACCACGCGCCATCAACAACTATGAAATTGACTGAAAACATTGACGGGAAAAGCAAAATCCAGCTGGGTAGTAGTCAAGTAGTTTAGTTTCCCAACTAGCCTATCTCTTGCTGACAACTTTGTACATGGGTGTCACACAAGGCTTAGCTCCCAATAAACTTGTTTCATCAAGTAAATCAAGAACATAGTATCTCTGTGACAGGAATATACCTTCCCTAGACCTCATAACTTCAATGCCCAACAAATACTTTAGCTCACCCAATTCCTTGGTTTGAAATTTGGTTTGGAGAAATTTTTTTAGGAGCTGCACTAATAAATGTGAGCCAATAATCGCAGTGTCATCAACATATACCATTAAGAAAATGGATCCTGCATTAGTGTGTCAGGAAAATATTGTATGATTATGTTGAGAACCCAAATCACTATCTGCCTGCCTCACCTCTCCCCTACCCTCTATTATAAATAGCGCAATAAGCCCAACCTCCCCATAACTGCTTTCCATAACTGATAGATAGCTTCCCTCCTTTCCCTTGTGCCCTTTTTGCCACTGGGTTCTAACAAAATCGCCCCAAATGAATCTGCACAGTGAGAAGTGCGATTTCGGCGCTCTAGGGAGATTTGCTTGAAATCACCACTTCCATCCCTCTTTTCCTGTGATTTTGTTTTTGGATTTTTGCTCTGATACCATGTGATTAGAAACAAAGGGAAGGAAGAGAGAGAAAAAAGGATGAATGGGATTACTGTCTTAGACTGTTAAGTTCCTTGATGTGACTATTTATAATTAAAATTAGGTTAAGTACAGGGATGTACAACTAATACAGGGCCTGCCCGCTAGTTATTGACACAAATTAAGTGGGAGTGTTAAAGGATGAATCTCTTCTTAACGTCATCATAAATTCCCAATTATCTCTTTGTCCTTAGGATTATCCTCTAATTTTATTCTGAAGATGCCGCAGTTAGTTATCTCCAAATTGATTTTCAATTCATCCTTATCTCTAGGAGTATATCTCGTTATTAAACTCTGTTCTAAAGGTAGATCTGTGTTTTGTTTCTTCAGCCCCTAGGTTCTGCCAGTCATATTTCTCTGTTTTAACGCTAACTTTCAACAGTTGTATTTATACTAGTGAAACTGGGTTTTGGTTTAGTACAAGTGTAGTACATCTAGTATAAGACTAGCCCACTATCTGTCATACTCATACACAAATAACAAGAAACTTTATTAAAGGAGTAGATGGTTATAGAAGAGGAGGATAAGACAGCCTCCTATTGAAACAACACTGAGTACAAAAAAAACCAAAAGCCATCAAACGTGCAGCAAAGCATCCAATCTTTGCAAATCTGATATAGGAACCCCCTTAAAAAATCCATGAGCAGAATACCAAATGGAAGACAAAAACTATCCTTTCCCGCAGCATCTCAAGAGACAAAGATAGCCAAAAATGAGTCTTCCTCTCCAACCAAATGCATCATAACAGCGCAAAAACTGCACACTGCCACAGAAATTTGGCCTTCCTTTTCCTTCCAAACCCTGTAAATCTTATCAAAAGAAATCCCTCCAATGTCTGAGGATACAACCATTGTTCACCAATGTGAAAGAGATTAATAAAATTATTTATAGGCCTTCTCTTAATAGCTTAAGCTTTTGTGATGAAATGGTCTTAGATGTAGAATCAAAGCCTTCACAACTAAGTGGTTAGGAGCATAGTTGTCAAATTGCAATACATATTGCAAATTGGAAGGCCTATTTCCAAATGGTGAATCGTGAATTGTATTGAATTGTAAAATTCTCGTAAGATTCAATAACAAATTGAAAAAACCCTGAAATATATCAAATAAGATATGTATATATCTATAAGATGAACAAAATACTTAATATAGTAAAACAAAAAAGCAGACAGTAGAACTGTAGCAACACAGCAGTATAGCACCACCACAATTGTTCCATAAAAACATAACAGTTAAACACCAACAACACAGTCCATACTCCACACTAGAAACTAGGAATTTTAGAGAAAGTTTGGAGAGAAAGTGAGAAGTCAAACTGCTTCGAGAGAAAGTTTGGAGGCAATAGCTCATAACCTCCACGCACAGCCACCCAGCTTTAGTGGGTGTCCCAGGTCCATCAAATTGTTTAGTGGGAAACATGGTTGAAAGTCTTACCCTAAATGCATCGTGTTGTGCCTTTTTAGAGTTTTGTCGTTCTTTTAGAAAAAAAGTGAACGAAGTTTTACACATTCGGATCTCGTCGAGTCATGATGGACTTGACTTCTCAACACGTAGGAAACCTAGAAGAAATCACATATTTGGAATCACAAAGATGAGCTATACACCATACTGCAACCAAATTGTTGCAATTCCAGGAATTTAGAGCGCAATTCATGCCAACCTTAAATTCATCCTGCAATATGTATGTTGGCATTATGTATCATTGTTAATTACACGATTTGATTAGTGTTGAGAATAATGGGCTATGTTAGTAGGGATAGGTTTGTCCTTTTAGTCTTTGTGTTTCTATTAGATTGTTCCTTTTTCTTATAGTATATAAATACATGACCATCTGTCTAATATGACAAGGTTTTCCAAATTCTCTCTCTGACTTTAACATCAGGGCTAGGTCCCAATTTCTAAAACCCAAATACCCAAATTTCCCAAACCCTATCCCTCTCAGCCTTTTCCATCGGCTGCCTCCCTTATCCTAGGTGCCGGCACCAACCTCCTCCTTGTTGATTAGCGCTCAGGGGACCTTCGTCGCGGGTCATTGTCACCTTCTTCGGCGTGGTTAGGTGGACCACATCTTGATGCGTGTAGGCTAAGTAGAACTCTCACGTTTATGTTGTGTTTTGGGGGTTGTTGTGGCTGGATTTTAGGGTGTGGTGGACGTGTGGCTGTTTGGTGGAGGCTGGAACCAAGTTACCAGCGTGAGCGATAGTTATGATTTCGTTGAAACAGGTGTGATTTTGTTGAAACAGCGACGTGGTGTTTGGATATTGTTTTTTGCCGGATTTCGTTTGATTCTGGTGCGCTTGGAACACTTGGAGGGTTCTATGTGCTGTTTTGGGTGCTATTTCTCGAGTGGTTTTAGTTTTGTGTGATTTTGCCTTGAGTTGTTCGATTTTGGTGTGTTTGTGTGTTACATGACTGAAGAGCACTTTGATGTTACTGAACCTCCCCCTAATGGGATTGACACTCGGAAATTGGTCTTTGAATTAATTCCTGCACCCGCCAAAATTACTAACAAGAAGTTGGAAGGTCCCCGCAATTACACTCAGTGGAGAAAGGCAGTGGAGATGTTCATGTATGGCCTTGAGATGGAGGATCATTTGACCAGTGATCCTTCAACAGGTGAGTTAGCAAAGAGAAGGTAGATCCAAGAGGACAAACGTCTGTATGGGTTGATCAACAAACCTTAAGATGCTCGAATTGAGGATCTTACCAGTCATTGTGATACGATCAAGGACCTCTAGGAGTACTTAGGGTCCTTATATTCAAGGAAGAATGATATGTCCCATATTTATGATGTGGTTCAAGAGTTCCATTAGGCAGAATAGAAAGAGCCTCTCTGACTGATCATTTCACTCAATTTAAGAGAGTGTACAAAGAGCTGAATACCTTGATGCCCATTACCATTGATGTGAGGGAGATGAGGGAACAAAGAGAACAGTTGACTGTCATGTGCTTTCTTACTAGTCTCCAAGATGATTACAGTGCTTCTCGTTCCTAAGTTCTAATTGGGTATGACAAGTTAAAATTATAGGATTGTATTTTCGCCTTCTTTGGACTTCTAAGGAGTCCTCTAAAAGTCAGGCTGGACCTAGTGATTCTTATGCTTTTGTGGGTGCCAGTGGGAGAGGTGACCATGGTGGTTCTAGAGGTGGACGGAGTGGTGGACGTGATACCGATGATACCAGGATAGTGTGTCTGTTATGGGTCATATGTTACTCTGGTGTAGTATTTAACTACTGATAGTGCAGCAAGGTTAGATTTTCTAGGCTTCCCTATCTTGGAAGATAGAAGACTTAGAATAGGATGTTTTAAGGGATCTTAGACCTTCTAAGTAGGCAATTTGAGGTGCCTGGGCCTCCAAATTCAACACTAAGTTGAGTTTATAATTTTTTGGGCACTTTTATTCATTAGAAAACAAACTTTAAATAGTTTGCTGAGTTTACAACCACAAAGGAAATACATAACATAATAAAATGTAATAAACAAAACATAATCTCAGGGAAATAATTACTCCTAATGTGCGAAAACCTTTTCACTTCTAAGGGTGAAGTTGGTGTGGCCATAAGGTTAAAATGGTTACTAAGATGCTTAAGGGTATTCAATTAATTGCTTCAATGGAAGCTCTCTCTCTGTGCCAAAACTAGAATCCATCCATGGATAATCTATGATGTCATTTCCAATGCTTCTGGAAGCTCATGGGTATTCTAGAATAGTGTTCCCCGATTGTTGAAGGGTGAGGTCAATCATCACGTTTGGAACACTTTCGTTAAGGAATTGGGAATCATTTTGGATATGGCCAATTCACTTACTTTTTCACTTCGGCTCTTGGCTGTTACTCCTCAATTCTTATCCTTGGGGTTTCTCATGTTTGTGGAGATGATGATGGTTTAGCACTAATTAAGATTTGGAAAAAGTTTATGGGGTGGATATTACAGTTACATATAGCTCTGAATTTATTGCTACTTCAAAGAGTGGGCGACGGGTTGGTTTATTGGACATGTAGCAACGGGAATTTGACATGGCCACTAATTTGCTGAGTTCAAACTTCAGTGCTATTGGTTACGATGTGTATAAACCAGCTCTAACTCGATGTGCAAATGTGCCTGGCTTGTTTTAACAAGACACCATCTAGAGTTCCTCATCTTGTTCTCCCAGAGGATTTCCATATCAATATTGCAGTTTCAACTGGTGCTGAGGTTAACCCAGATTTGAGGGTTCTTTGAGATATTGCTTGGGGACGAAAGGTGAAGCAAATTCTTATTGTTGTAACAAGCTTATGGGTTGTAGCTATCATTCGGAGCTGGTGCAATTTTATGACTGTCACACATATTGGTTTTGTTGTTGCACACATGTCCCTAAGTTTTATATGAAAGGTATGAGGGTCGAGTTGACAGCTTCGCCTACAAGGTCTTTTGATAAGATGCAGACTCACTCTCAGAAGCTAGATGCTGGTGGTGTTTCCACAGTACATTTGGATACATTAAAAAGAAGGATACTTAAGGACTTCTATGAGTTTTGGCCTGAAAATTCCATTTACCAGGCCACTTTCAAGAGGGGGAATCTGATGGAATTTTCAGGCCACTTTCAAGAGGGGGAATCTGATGCAGGAGCATCCTCCTAATACACTGTTAACATATCTGGTTCTAGAATCTAGCCCATTGTGTGTGTATTGTTTTATTTACAGTTTTAATGGGTCCCAGGAACAGCATGTGCTGCCTTTTAGTAGTTTAGTTTCAAATCAGTCTTTACTGTTTGTATTGGGTGTCATCTTTTTAGTTAGTCATGTGGATGTTCTGTGAGTACGCCCCCTGTATTTGTTCCCCTCAAGCTCAGTTTTAATCTTATGTTTATCCAAGATTGGAGGTTTTCTTCAAGGAAGAACCCTATTTCTCGCTCTCGTCTCTATCGTTCTTTTATCTGAGCTTCTCTGTGGTTATTGCATTCCTTAACCTACCAATCCCTGCATTAGAGCGTCTCCAATGGGTTGTATCTATTGGTCTCAGTTAAAGCCTCACCACCCCCCTTCACTTGTATGCTCTAGTATTTTATCTTCTTTTCAGCTTCATTGTCGCTTAGGCCATTCATTGCTACTAGTTTTGATGAAGTTATGCACAGTTAAAGTCAATATCTAACCTTCCTGGTGAGTTTTGTCGGTATGCCAAGCACCATCATGCTTCTTATTTTCCTGGAGTAAATAAAGGGGCTGGGTCCCTCTTTGAAATCATACATTCAAATGGGGAGAGGATAAGATAGCTTCCAAACATAGAAACTAAAAGAAAACAGAGAGCAAAAGAGGCTAAAAAAATGCAACAAAGCAATTCAATCTCTCCGTATTTCAGAAATGGAAAGTCCCTTAAAACACTCATGAGCCGAGCACAATAGAGAACCTACTCACCTGTAAAGGTCAAATAAACATGAACAGTGATACATTCTCATCAGGGTTCTAATAACAAAGATCATCATTTTGTCAATTATTTTACTGAATTCTTAAAAGGTTTTATAAAATATTGGACCTTTACTCTTGATTATGTTTAAATCTTTGTTTTAGCAGTTATCAAAGAATTGATTATCGAGTACCAATACCATTGCGAAGTTACTGTGATGCTCAGTCAGCCAATAAGTAAGTTCTTTCTTCATTTCATCTTTTGCTTTACAAAACTAAGTTTTAATTTGGCAGCAACTCCATGCATTCATCTTTTTGGCAGACTGCTAATGAATCTGATTATTCTCCTAGCTTGCATACCATATCTTATTGTTGTTGTTATTGATGTCACTATTTATGATTACTATCTTGTTGCTTCTGTTGCTTTCTTATTGTTTAAGTGAGGTTATTGTTTCATGCAGATTGAAACATAGATGGGACGATATATGTGCCTTTCGTGTTTTCCCGTACAAGTTCCAGACATCATTACAGTTATTTGAGCTTGTCGATGATTATATACAATCGGAAATAAATAAACCTCCAATTCAGGCAACCTGTACTGTGAGTTCTTCAATATGAATTTTATATAATACTTTCACATTTTATGGAGACACACACCTACACATTCATTTGATAGGCAATAGAAATAAGCTCTTTTTTGACTTGATTCATATTTTTCTCATCCCCTAAAAGGTTTGATCAAGTCTAGTACTTTCCATGATGTTAGGAAGGGATGTCTATTGCATAGCATGTCCACTTTTTCTCTCTTTTACACTCACCATATCTGCTGTATTCTTTCAGTAACAATCTCCGTTAACCTTCTATATTGATTAGTCCATAATTGTTAATGGCACTCTGCACAACACCTGGGATGTGGCGTTGCACTTTTTAAATAGCATGATGGGGCGTGCGGTGCAGGCCCCATATGAAAACGGGCCTAATATAAGCCCCTTTAATCAAGGGTTTTATTCTATGTGGTCTTCTCTTTTTTATCATTATTCCCTCTTACACCTGTGGATTTCAATTGGTGGTTTTGGGAAAACTATTCAATTGTAGAGCAATTTGCTGGATTTGTTCTTTGTTTCAGGGAGTTGTGTGACTGTCATTGTCCTAATCTTGGAGGGAAGTTTGTCCTAACAAATTATAGCATGTGAAAGGCCTAAAAGCTCTAGATGATATTTGGAACCTCATAAAAGTTAGGGTGTACTATGTCATGTTGTCTTTCTTGAATACCATTGAGGAAAAGGTTTTTTTACTCTCTTATAGGTGGTCATTTGTCTTCAATGGAATATGTGGGACTGGAAATTAATATCTGAACTAGACTTTGACAAAAGTAAAGAGGAGAAGTTTTGTTTATGGCTTTATGCTGAATGATGTACATTAGTTTTCTATTTTATTCTATTTTCTTCTTGGGGCAAACTAAGGTACGTTTAGATTTTGGATGATTGTTGGAGTTATTATAAGCCTTTTTTATGAGTTTAATTTTCTCATATAAATGTGTTGTTTTACTTTTTTTATATTTATTTTGAATTATATAATTATGTGCACCGCACACAATGTTGCCTTGAGCAATGCTACTCGCCATGGCTCCAAGAGCCCCTATCGCAACAATGCACCACGCGCCATCAACAACTATGGCTTAGTCCCACTACTTTCAAACCTGATCAATTGCCATCCCATATTGTTATGAAAATCCCTGAGGCATTTTAATAGTTATCTTTTAATTTGGATAGTCTTCTAGTTTTATTAGGTTGATATTGTTTAGCTTATCTCCAGGATTCTATGTTGTAATTAAATTCTATTTCTAGTATTATAAATAAAGGAAGGTGTAAAAGTTGAGAGAGTGTCGGTTTTCTTTCAGCCTCGAATCATTGGCTTTAATCCTAAATTCTAACATGGTATTAGAGCTTGATGAGAGAGAATTCTAGAGTTCATGGTTATTGGTTGTGTAATTTCCATGGCCAGAGCTCCAATTACTTTTCCAGTATTGCTCTGGCCACCCCTTTTCTCCACCCCCTTCCTTTCTGCTGGTTGTGTGATTTTTCTGTCACTTCCAGCAATCTGAAAATTTTCTGGCGAGTTCCTTCCAGATCGGAGACCCTTAGACTTGAATTCTGCCTGGCCCATCCCGAACCACGATGGTGGCAGAAGCATCCTCATGCGCCTAAATGTGCGTGACGAATATTTAGTGAAGTGCACAACGTGCTAGTGCTTGAGAGCACGTGAGAGCTCCAGCAGTGCTGTAGCAAGCTCAGCATAGGTGCCCAGCCACTCTCCCTAGTTGTCCCTCCGTGGCGTTTTTGGTGCTGCCCTAGCTTTTCCGCTGTATTCCTTGGCCTTCTTTGGCAACTCAGTACTGTTTGTTGACTAATTTGGCCCCTTCCAGTGACGATGCATCGTTTAGACCACCATGCATTGTACCAGCACCACTTTTTCTATGGTTGTGCATCGTTTTCAACCACTCTTCCCGCTGTGAATCATACTAGCAGCACTTTTTCTTATATCAACATCATGTCCAATAACTTTTTGAGCATTCCCGTCATTATTAGATCTATGTTCATCATTCCAGGTCATCTTTGGGCTGCCTTTTTTCCAAAAAGTCAAAGGGAGTGTTGGACTCAATGATTGATTTCTTTTATCATGGTTCATTGTTCATTGTTTTTCTCTTCAATTGAGTTTTCTATGGGTAGTTATTTTAGTGTTGGTTTGTGTTGGATTTTGGGCTTGGCCTAACTCCACACCCAAAACTCGAGTCAAGAGTGGGAGGTTTGTTTCAGCTTATATACCACATGTTCTCATCCTCCACCTCCGATGTGAGACTTGCCAACAGTTTGTTAGTTTCGCTTTCACAGAAGTTGCAATCAAAACTCTTTGCTTATTGAAGGCTTTGCACTAGTAAGAGAATGTGTTGTGTGCCCAGTGAGCAATCTAAGTAGTTTAAACTAGTTGGGAGAAGATTGAGGGAACGACCTAATGGGGAGTAGGCTGAAGATTTTTGGGAGTTGTGTCATTGGGTTAGACAATAATGTGGCCAAGGAGAGCAAGTATTAGAATGTTGAGGGGACCACTCATAGGAAGCGAGTTAAAGAATTATGGGAGCTATTCTTTGCCGAGGACATTGTCAAGGAAGGTACAAGGGCTAAGAGAGAGTGGGTTTTCCTTAGCCTCTAAACAGTGGCTTTAACCCTAAATTTCAACACATTTCTTAACTTTCTACTACCTCTACCACCAAATTTCAACCATTTTCAAATTATGAAAACACGTGTACAAACTCTAGATCATTTTTTCATTGATCCATATTTCGAAAATACTTTCAAAATATTGTATTGATTGGGTTGTTTGTTTCTACTATTTTCTTGTGGTCTTACCTGGGAAAATAGTGTACAAAAAATAAACCGTTTAAAAATATCAAGATTGTTGGGAGTCCCACATCGGATGATTGAGTCAATCTATAGGGGTTTATAAGTCCATTAGGCTCCCTTTCCCTTGAGCTAGCTTTTGGGGTGAGTTCTACCTAAGGATAGCCGCCCCAATTTCAACATTATATTAGAACCAGTTTCTACTCCCGATTGTTGGGTCCCACTTTCATAGCCTCCGATGTGCCGGGGAGTGTTGAGAGTCCCACATCGGATGACTGAGTCAATCTATGGGGGTTTATAAGTCCCTTGGGCTCCCTTCCCCTTGAGCTAACTTTTGGGGTAAGTTCTACTTAAGGATGGCCGCTCCAATTTCAACAAAGATTAATCCCTTTACCTTGCTGCCACCAATGTAGCTAAGCTAGGAACTAAAAGGGTTGACTTGTATAGTCTATCGTAACCAGCCTAGTAGGAAGTTTCTCAAGTTTTTCAGGTCTATTCAGTCAAATATACCACTTTTGCAGTCACTCACACCACTGCTAGTGTTTGTACCTTATGTCCTTTATTAGAAGAACATTTTCTCTACACTTTTAGAGGTGTGATTTTGAGGACTTAATGGAAGCTTAATTTTCATTTATAGATGTATTCCCATTAAGCAACCTTCAGTTAAAGACTGTGGAAAAGATCATCAACTTTAAATTGCAAATAAATAGAGTATATGAAGGGTAAAAGTAATAATTACTTTTGAAAATTATCCATGCTTAGGCAAGCATATATAGTTGTTTGCCGAGGCCTCTCCTTTTGATAAACCTCCCATCAGGTTCACATATGCCAAACGCAAGAAATCAATTGAGAAGGACCAGGAATAGGTGTTTTGTGTTCTTTTTTGTGTTTTGTCATTTTCTATCTTTTAATTGGGTCTGCCATTTTGTTCTGCTGTGGGTTTCTTTTAATGGTTCTATCGTTTGGGGTTTATTATGCTGCTCTATTGTTTTTCTATAGTTGTGACTTTCGTTTTTAGTGGGGCTGAGCCCTCGCAGGCAAGTTAGGTGTGTTTTGACTGGAATTTGGGAGAGTTGGTGAGTCTCTCGAACAAATCTGATGTGTGTGATGTTCTCCCTCATTTCATACCATGATCCAAACTTAATTTGGGGTACAAATCAAAAGGTTTAGATCGGATAATGCAAGGGACTACCTCCTTGTCCCACAACTTTAAACAACAAGGGATTATTCATGAGTCTTCTTATGTTCACACTCCACGGGGTGGCCAAATGGAGAAATTGTCATCTTCTCGCCACCACCTGAGCTTTTATGTTCCAAAACAATGTTCCCAAATGATATTGGGGGGAACTAGTTCTTATAGCCATTCACTTCATAAATCAATTACCCTCTAGAGTTTTGGGATTCAACAGTCCTATGGTAACACTTGCTCAGTTCTACCCTGACATTAGTACCACAAATCACTTTGTTCCTTGGATATTTGGGTGTGTGTCATTTGTTCACATTCACAATCCACATGGAGATAAACTTGACCCACGAGCCATACTATGTATTTTTGTGGGGTATTCCTCTACTCAAAAGGGATACAAGTGTTACCATCGTCCTACCAACTGATTCTTTGTTTCTGCCGATGTGACTTTTTTGAGCATGAGCCATACTTTACCCAACCTTATCTTCAAGGAGAGACCACATTATTGGAAAATTAGGATAAAGACCATTTTCTTCTAGACCTACTTTCATCTTAGCCATCATCATCTATGCCCATATCCTCACAACCTACATGTGATGGTATAGATAATCCACAATTCTCTCAGGTGTACTCAAGGAGGGCAGATCCTCTTTCTGAACTAGAGCATGTCTAATCATCACTACTAGCTCTGGACATGAGGTAACAACTCCTGACCCTTCATCTACAGTTGAACCTATATCTGAAATTAATTTGCCTATTGCTGTTTGGAAAAAAATTAGAGAATGTATTAAACATTCTTTATATCCTCTTTCACACTTTGTGTCCTTTGAAATATGTTTACCATCTCTCATAGGAGGTTCCTTGTAAGTCTAAACACTATGTCCATTCCCACTACACTATTTGAGGCCTTATCCTACGAATATTGGAAAAATGCCATGGCTATTGAAATGGAGGCTTTGAACAAAAATAAAACTTGGGAAGTGGTGGACTTACCTAGAGGAAAAAGGTCAGTGGGATGCAAATAAGTTTATATTGTAAAATATGAGGCATATGGCACTCTTGAGAGTATAAAGTTAGATTAGTTGCAAAGGGATACACTCAGACATTTGAGATAGACTATCAAGAAACTTTTGCTCTTGTTGCCAAGATGAACATAATCAAGTCTTGCTAACCCTAGCAGCCAACTATGATTGGCAATTGCAACAATATGATTTAAAAAACGCCTTCTTACATGGGGAACTTGAGGAGGAAATATATATGGAAATTCCACCTGGCTTAAGTGAGAATCTGGGCACCAACAAAGTATGCAAGCTCTTTGTATAGACTAAAATTCTCCTAGAGCTTGGTTTAGTAGACTCACCAAAGTTGTGATAAATATGGGATATAAACAAAGTCAAGATGACTATACTCTATCAAACACTCGAAATCAAGGAGAGTCACGATTCTCTTGGTATATGTTAACGATATGATTGTGACAGGAAATGATGAGATGGAAAAACAAGCCCTGAAACACAAGTTGGCAAAGGAGTTTGAAATTAAAGAACTAGGGAGATTGAAATATTTCCTGGGAATTGAAGTTGCACACTCCAAATAGGGAATCCTTATTTCACAACAAAAGTATATTGTTGACCTCCTAAAAGAAGCAAGAAAATTAGCCTGCAAACCTGCTAGTACACCAATAGATCCTAATCACAATCTCGAAGAAGCAGAAGAGGGTGTAGATGTTGACAAGGAAATGTATTAACGATTAGTTAAAAGAGTCATTTACTTGTCTCACACTAGGCTTGATATTGCCTATGCTGTGAGTATAGTAAATCAATTTATGCATAATCCAAAAGAGATTCACTTGCAGGCTGCTTATAAGATACTGCACTACCTTAAAGGAACTCCAGGGAAAGGAATCCTGTTTAAAAAGAGTGATGGGCTCTTGCTTGAAGGATAAACAAATGCTTACTATGCTGGATCAGTTGTCGATAGGAGATCTACCACTAGGTATTGTACTTTCCTTGGTAGAAACCTAGTCACATGGAGGAACAAGAAACTGAATGTTGTAGCTAGGTCCAGTGCAGAATCAAAATTTCGAGCGATGGCGCAAGGAGTTTGTGAGTTACTGTGGCCGAAGATTATTTTGGAGGATTGAAGATTAAATGGGATGGTCCTATGAGACTTTACTGTTACAACAGTCAGTATTGCACACAACCCAGTGCAACATAACAGATTAAGTGGGATGGTCCTACGAGACTTTACTGTTACAACAATCAGTATTGCACACAACTCAGTGCAACATAACAAAACAAAACACATTGAAATGGACAGGCACTTTATCAAGGAAAAATTGGATGGTGGTTTGACATGTACACCATATGTTCCCACTAATTCTCAACTTGCGGATGTGCTTACCAAGGGTTTAAGTAGCCATTTGTTCCAAACAATTATTTCTAAGTTGGGAATGGATAATATCTATTCACCAGCTTGAGGGGTAGTGTTGAAATATTGCGGGGCTGTTAAGGAAGGTTATAATTATGGTTATTAGAATCCCTTGATTAAGGGATAATTAACTCTATAATTAACTTTGTAATTAGGAATCCTTTTGTAATTAGGAGTTGATTTCTTTCCTTTTACACATAAAGCACCTTGTATATATATTAAGGGTATTATTCCTTTGTAAATTCAATTGAGAAACATAGTTATTCCATTTCACGTTTTCTTCTCTGTTTTTTCCTTCTTCCACAGTGCCAGTGCCTCCTACTCCTTGTGCTATGGCCCCCTTGTGAATGGCAAGTTCATCCTTTGCTTCTCTTAACTCCATGACGACTTGCTCATAGTCTTCCTTGAGAGGGAAAAGTTCCTCCTGTAGAGACAAGATCTCAGCACGAAAACTTACCTCCAAAGCCTTCACTTGGTCTAGACACTTGAAGGTGGCTTCGTTTAATGCACCTTGCATCACCTCTAGGAGCTCATCACGTCCATTCTCGAGGCCTTCAATGCGTTGGTCTATCTCCTCGAACTTGTCTTGCCCCTCCACAATCGCAAGTTCTACCTTTGCGACTCGAGCATTCATGTCTACCAAGGTCTCATGATCTTGACCTCCTCCTCTTTTGCTTCTCCTTCTCAACGATGGTCTCACCACTCGGGCCTGACATCTTTACTAGAAAAGCTTCAACCTAAGCTCTGATACCAACTATCACATGCTTGGTCTTTTCACCAACGCCCCGTGCGGTACTTGCTTGCTCTTCCAACAAACAAGTCAGCCTCTCCTTGGAATGCTAGGCACAATGTTAGCTAAGCTAGTAAAGACGCAAAGAACTCTGAAAGGCAAAGTAAGAAAGCTAGAGAAATAGTTTGGAGAACTTAGAGAATGCTTTGCTCAAGAAAGCTCTACAAGGCTTGGTTGCTACAACTGAGACCCAAGGGGGTTTATATAGCCTCCCACCTCCTTAATCGATGGTGGCGATCAATTCGATCCAACGGCTAAGAATGTTCTTCTCGAATTCTCTACACTACTCTACCAAGAGTATGTACATGCTACAATATTTTAGAATACTCTATGCAACTGCACAAGGTTCTAGATAAGTCTTGACCCATGTAAAAGGCTCATGAACTCTTGAGAAGAATCTAGAATGTTCCATGATCAACCTCCTCCATGGAGAGAAAATCACAGAGGTGCGGACCATGACACAAGGAAACAAAGGTAGGCTTTAATGCAGCGGTTTACCACTTCGGATTGCCCATCGATCTATAGGTGATATGCCGTGCTTCGTTTTAATACAGGCCTTGCAACTTGAACAACTCTGTCCAAAATATACTGTGGAATATTTTATCTCTATCTAAGATAATTGAACGAGGCATACCATGTAAACGCACTATTTCCTTCACAAATGCAAAAACTACTGTTAGAGCTATAAAAGGGTGACAAAGAGGTATAAAGTGGCCATATTTGCTTAACCTATCAACCACAACGATGGAGTATTATGTCCCTTTGATTTGGGTAGACCCTCAATAAAATACATGGCTAATTCTTCCCATATCTGATTTGGAATGGGCAGTGGTTGGAGTAAATCAGCTGGGACAAGGCAAAATATTTACTTTGCTTACATACTCCACACCTCTTGATGTATTGCGCAACGTCTTGCTTCATTCCCACCCAAAACCACTGTGTGGCCAGCCTTTTATGTGCTTTTAGGATCCCTGCATAACCACCTACTGGGCTGTCATGGAATACCCGTAGTAATGAGTGCTTCAAGGGAGAAGTATTGGGTATCACCAAGCATCCTTTATATAGTAACTGACCCTGATCTATAGTGAAACCCGTAGGATGGTTATTGTCCCCCTGAATAGCTTGCTTCAGCTTTAAGAGAGTAGGGTCCTTTTCCACCTGCTGTTGCAAATCCGAGAGGTCCCAAGGTTCCTCAACACTGAGTTGTAGGACTGGCATAGGTTGTTGCCTCGACAAAGCATCTACTGCTTTATTATTTAATCCTGGTATGAAGTGGATGTCAAAGTCATATCTCAACAATTTACATAGCCATTTTTGTTGTTCAGTGCTGACTAGCCATTGTTCATGAAAGATTTTAAGGCTTTGTTGATCCGTCCGCACAATGAATTTTCTCCCCCAACAGATATGGTCTCCATTTTTGAATGGCAAATACAATTGCCATGAATTTGCGCTCATATACTGATTTTAGCCTAGCTCTTGTAGGTAATGTGTGACTATAATAAACAATAGGTTGCTTATTCTGCAGGAGTACAGCTCCCAACCCATAGCCTAACGCATTGGTTTCAATAATGAAAGGTTGAGAAAATTTTGGGAGTGCCAAAATTGGGGCTATGGCCATGACTTCCTTGACTTGTTTGAAAGCTATCTCAGCTTCATTGTTCCATCCAAACTTATCTTTTTTCAATTGATCAGTGAGAGGTGCAGCAATTTTACTGTACCCAACCACATTTTCTATAATACCCCGTTAATCCAAAAAACCCAAGTTCTATTATAGTTGTTGGTGTAGGCCATGCTATCATAGCAGCTATCTTGCTATCATTGGTTGTCACCCCCTCTGCAGAGATATTGTACCCAAGAATCAAGATACTCAACTTTCCGTTGCCTAGAGCCACATTTCTAGCATTAGCATATAGTTGATGCTGCCTTAGTGTGCCTAACAGTTTTGAGATGGTTCTCATGCTCTCCCATTGCCTTACTATCCACTAAATTATCATCAAAGAAAACCAAGACAAAATGCCTTAGGAGTAGCCTGAAAATCTCATTCATGAGTGCTTGAAAGCTTGCTGGGGCATTTGTAAGCCCAAAAGGCATCACTAAGAATTCGTAGTGCCCTCATGAGTGCGGAAAGCTGTTCTGGGAATTTCACTGGATTTCATTCGAATTTGATGATATCCAAACTTAAGATCAAGTTTCGAAAATACTGTTGCTCCATGTAACTCATCTAATAACTCATCAATAATGGAGATTGGAAATTTATCTAGCATTGTAGCCTTGTTAAGTGCCTTGTAATCTACGCAAAACCTCCAGCTGCCATCTTTCTTTTTAACCAACAAAACTAGACTAGAGAAAGGACTTGTACTAGTTTGTATTATGCCATCTACCAACGTTTCTCCCACCAACTTCTCAATTTCATCTTTTGGGTACCTATATGGTCTAACATTCGCTGGAGCTGCCCCTTCTTGTAGTACAATACCGTGGTCTCAGCATCTAGTTGGAGGGAGACCCCCTGGCCACTGGAATACATAAGAAAATTCTTGTAAAAGATTTTGCAATTCTGTTGGTCTCTCGCGGTTTGTGTTTCTCCTCAACTCCTAGTTGGTTCAATTCAATCTGAATGCCTTTTGCATTTTGCTTCAAAGTTTTCATCAATGTTTTCATGGACACCATTGATTTGCATAATCCCGAGTCTCCTTGCAAGATGACATAAGTTTCTCCTAATTTGAATTTCATGGTTAATGTCTACCAATTCTCTTGCATCTTCCTCATTGATCCTAACCACTGCATTCCTAATATAACATCTGAGCTCCCTAACTCCAGTGCAAGGGAGTCTTCTATAATTTCTATGTCTGGTAAAGAAAGTAACACCCCCTTGCACACTCCTTCGCCTCTGACAAAAAGTCCAATACCCATACAAACCCCATATCCCTCTGTTGATTGTAAAGGGATGTCTAGTTTCTTCACTAACTCAATAGAGATAAAGTTGTTGCTTGCACCACAGTCGATTAAAACAATTACCTCTTGTTGACCAATTCTTGCTTTCACCTTCATTGTCTACCATCGTTAGGCCTACTACTGAATTAAGAGAAAGCTCCACCACCTCTCCTATATCCCATTGCTCAATTTCCCCTTCCACAGTCATTCCTTCCAAAGCTCCCTCGTCTACCACCAGCACTTGTAATTTTGGATTCTTGCACTAGTGCACCCAAGAATAGTTTTTGTCACATCTATAGCATAATCCCTTTTCTCTTTTTGCCTTTAACTTCTGAATAATTCATTCTTTTAAATGCCGGTCAGTCCTTTGGGACAATGCTTTATCTGGCAGGACGTTCTACTCATCACCGTTGTTCTAGTTGTCCAGTTTGGACTATAAGTGGTGGTTCTTCCCACTGGGTTGGATGGCAGGGCCTGGGCTGCTTCATTGTTGCATTTCTTTCCTCTACCCGCTGGGCCTAGTCCATTATTCGGCGCAATCTGTCTGCATCATTCGTACTTCAGCCCTGATATTTGCCTTGAGTTCGTTGATAAAATTGCCTTCAATATCTGCTCTGGAATGTCACTTCGCAGTGCGGCCAAGATCTCAAACCTCCAATGATAATCTCGCACACTCCCCTCTTGCCTAAGGGCTAAGAATTGTTCACACATAGTTCCCTCCTGCGATGGCCTGAAACGCGCAAGAAGGTTGGCTTTTAATTCCCCCCAACATCGAATGGGTCATCTCCCATCTACCCATTGAAACCATGCTAATGCCTCACCATCAAAATTGATGTTAGCAGCCTCCAACTTCCCTGAATCAGTCATAAGATTCATCGGCAAGAAGCGTTCAGCCCGAAACACCCACCCGTCTAGTTTTTCTCCCTCAAACACCGGCATCTCCAATTTTTGTTTCTTGGCTCAAGATTCCGTTCTTGTTCTCCCTGGTTTCCACTTTTGTTTTTGTTTGAAAGGCCTGAAGATTTGTCTCCAAGCAACACTCTTATCAGAACCTCTGAGTGCATTGGAGGGTCCCCTGATTCTGCAACATTGATCCATTTTGGCCAACTCCTCTAGATTTACTCCAGCACTGGAATTCTTTGTAAGTCACCTTGTACTGCCTCATATTGCCTTTGCATTGTCTCTCTCACAGAGCCCATTTGTTCCTCCATCACCACTATTCTCTCCCATTTTCTTGCTCACCATTCCCTTTTGGATCAATTGCTTTGATACCACTTGATAAGATCTGACTTAGTAATTCAGAATTTAGGAGAAAAGGAAACAGTCTTAGAGGAGTCTAGTATTCAGAATGGAAAGGAATTACAGGTTTATTAGGTATTCGAGAGACCTACCACTCTCCCACCCTAGTCAAAAACCAGCCTCCTCAGTATCAAGCCCCTCTCCCTCCTTTATATAAATTATATTCTAGAGTATACAGATTCTGTTGCTAGTTAACTACCCTTTCAACAGAATTACCTATCTAACAGAAACTACTACTCGACAGAATTACAGTTCAGCTTCCACTTGTGTCTTATTCTTTCTTCTTGCATAAGTGAATCTGATAGGGGGTCTATCACATTCATGCTACCATGTACCAGAAAAAAAATGAAGCAGCTGAGTGATTCTAGAGAATCTTGTTCTGTTCTTAAGTTTTTCTTGTATGTTGAGTTCCCTTACACTATGTCAAACTAATAAAATATCAGAAAAATTGATTTGTTTTTATATTTGGTTTATAAAGTTACTGCTAAATTCGGTAAACTATCTAATACTTTTTAACATATTAATTTTGCAGTTTGGAACAGGATGGTTCTCACACCACATGCTCAATTGTTTTAGACAACGTCTTATGGTGAGGTTCCTATCAGTATTCCCAAAACCTGGTGCAGAAAACTTACTCAGAGCTGCTGCTGCAAGGTTTGAAAAATTGAAGAGGGAGTGCGGTAGGGACACCTTAAAGCTTGATGGAGAGGAATGCCGACAAGCTAATTCAGGTTCATATTACCACCTTTTCATGGTTCTTTAATTTTATTTTGCTTTAGTATAAAGGCTTTTGAATCGTTTGATTTCTCTAGTATAAAGGCTTTCAAATCTGAGTCAACAAATTTTTGTCACAGCAATACAATTATAAGAGCAATAAAAAAGCAGTAAACTTCAAGTCTCACGAGATAAAGAGCTGAATTTCTATAGTGTACATATGGCCTCCCTTTGGTGTTCTTCTCATAGTTATTCAAGGGAATGTCTCTCTCAGTTATGCAAAGGAATTGGGCTGCTTTGTTGCACTCCTGATCCTTCTGGTGTTTTGTTTTGTTTACTTTTTTTTTTCTTTATTCCTTTCTTTTCTTTCTTTAGGAGGATTTCTTTTACTCCTTCCACATAAGCTTTCCTTCAAATAAAGTTTCTTTTTCTTTAAAAAGGAAAACAGGCAGAATTCTATCTTGGTTCCTCCTAAAGTTTGCTACTTGTTCCTTGAAGCCGTTATTTAGCAATATAATATGGTTATTTAGTTGTAATAAAAAAAATTAATCTGTTCCTTAATATGATTACAATCTAAAGTACAAGTTTTTTTTTTTTTGTTTGGGCTTAAAAAACTGATTTATAATTTTCACAAATAAAAATTACTATGTACCAGTATTGATGGAAATTTTGTATCTGGAACATTAGGTTTGGAAGAGAATGAGGAACCTGATAATGTTGAAGATAATGAAGAAGATGCAACTGAGGGCAACAATAGTGATGAAGAATGGGATGCTTATGATGAACTTCATCTGGTAATTCTTATCTCTATTTTCTGATCTCAAGCTTTGCTCAATATATTTTGTTACAGATGGCTTTTGATATATGCTAATTTGTAATTTATGCTGTTAACTCTTTGTAGGCTGAAGACAGTGAAATGCCTTTGCCATCACATTCTTGTATCCTTTTCTATTGGAAGTATCAATTAAGCTTAGTGATTGGGCCCTCATTATTGCAGGCTACAAGTTTATCTGATGAGAATTTGTTTGGGGAAGAAAAGAGGGGGGGGGGGGGGGGGGTTAAAGCCAAACTTAACCAAAAGTGATTTGATCAGAAGTGACAAAAATCTAAATGTAGTAAGGAGAGACAATAGACACAAAATATAACATGGTTCGCCTTTTAGCCTACGTCCAAGTGCAGAGATGAGGAAATTTTATTAATGGAAATAAATAGGGATGCAAGAGTGGCTTACTAAACTCTCTAAATCACACCCCAAATACCTCAAGATATTTTACTTACAAAAGGTGTATATTCTCCACACACTTGGGCACACAATTGTTTAAGTTGTAGGATGCCAAATTCGTTCTTCTCTAAAGCTGAAAATAAACTTCATATATATAATATAGATGCAAGCAGGTTGGCTTTGCATTAAATAACCAACCACGCATACATGTGATTGACCATGTAGAGTCAGCTACATTGTTGGTTTGCACATCACGCATTCTTGAGGTTGGCTATGTAGAGTCAGCTACATTGTTGCTTTGCATATATGTCAAAGACTCATTTTTGTCAAAGGCATAGGCAATTATTTCACCTACTCCAATAGAATCAAGTCATGTCAACAAATCTCCATGTTGACTTGAATTTTATCAAGTTTCACAAAACTCATTCCGCTGTTTCCAAAATGCCTTAAAGGGTCAAACTCAGTTGTTGGAAACACCAATTAAGCTTGAACAATTTTGGGCTTGGCAACTGCTAGAGGCTTTGTCAACATATCAGCTTGATTGTCTTCAGTACCAATTTTCTTTACCAGAATGTTATCTTCTAAGATAATGTAATGAAAAAATTGGTAACTATTAGTTTCGTGTATATACTTAGGATTAAGCCTTGTAATATATCGGCCCATTAGCCTATTATTTCTTGTATATATATCAAGCTCTAGTAAGTGACTTACTCACTTACACACAATCTCACATTATGATTTCTCTCTATCTCTCTACTTTTTGCATGGTATCAGAGCTAAGGGAGAGAAAACCCTAAGTTTCAAGTGTGTGAGTGCTAGTGACAAAAAAAACCTCAGCCTTCATGTCTGTCAGATGTGGTCCATTCCAGATGGCTGTTGCTGTTATTGACCATCCCGCCGTGCAACAACACTTTGAAACTCCAATTCGCCCTTTTCGGCGAGTATTTGACAACACCGTCGTCGCCGTTGGCCTCAGACTCTGCTGATCGGCCTGTCCCCGGAAATTCGATCATCGGCAGCCATCGCACTTGCCGTTGGGCTTTGTCTTTTGTTGCCCAGATTGTTCCAATTTCCTTTTTGCACCTCTTTTAGGCCTTTTCAAGTTCTCTACAACCTTATTTCAAGTCTATTAGATCCGCCTTCCATCCAAATCATGACAAATTCCACTTCTTCAGTCACTTCGGTTACCAAGTCGGATAACTTCATCCTTGTTTTCACTTCTTCTTCTGTTATTACTATTGAAAAACTTTCTGGGAGTGCCAATTATATGTATTAGGATGCTTCAGTTGAATTATGGTTTATGGACAAGGGGTTGAAGATCACCTAATCACCAAGGTTGATAATATACCTGATTCTAAGAAGGTTGCTTGGAAGAAAACTGATGTCTCTCTTATGTAATTTATTGTGGCATTCTATTGAGCCTAACCTTTATCCCATTTATAAGGTGTATAAAAACTGTCAACAACTCTGAGCTAAGGGCCAAAACTCTTTACACTAATGATATCCAGTGTTTCTAACATTGTTTCCTTAAAGCAACAAGATACGGATATGTCTAAATTTATTAGCAAGTTTGAATTTCTCAAGGAGGAATTTAATTCACTTATGCCTATTGCTGATACTGTTGACAAGCAACTAGAGCAATGAGATCAATTCTTTATGTATTGGGATTGACTGCCATTCACCCTAATCTTGCTCCTGTTCGTGACCAGATTTTGGCCGATCCTACTATACCCTCTCTGGGAGATGTATATGCTCGGTTTGCTTCATGTTTCTTCTCCAAGAACAGTACCTGCCAGCTCCTCAATCCAAACTGTTGAATCTTCAAGGTTGGCATTACAAACCTACACCAGGGGGAATAGGGAATAATTATCAGAATAATTCTCAGAAGAGAAGGCCTAAATGCAATTATTGTCAAAAGTGAGGCCATGTCAACGACCAATGTTATAAGTTGCATGATCGTCTACCTCGTACTGCCAATATTTTTCAGACTGCTAGTGTACTTGATTCATTAGATGGACAGTTCTCACCTCTGCCAACAATCCACATCTGTTGCCTCTGTTGCTCGTATTGGTAATTATGTTATATGTCTTGCTCAGTCTCCTACTCGGACCATGGGTTCTAGTTTCTATTGCCTCTGATCACATCTCAGGTAACCCTCGTCTCTTTTCTCGTATTATCAGTTCTGTTTGCTTTCCTTTTATTACCGTTGCAAATGGTTCCAAATCAATTGCTAAAGGCATTGGGCGAGCCCAACCGACTCCTTCCTTGCCTTTAAACTCTGTTTTTTATGTTCCTAGTTGTCCTTTTAATCTTATTTCTGTCAGCAAATTAACTTGTACCGTTAATTATTCTATTGTCTTTGCTGATAATTTTATTCTTGTGCAACATCGGGGTACAGGACAGATGATTGGGGTAGGGTGTGAGTCTCAGGGGCTCTATCACCTTACTTTGCCCCCATCTTCAGTTGCATGCACTTATCTGAGTCACCTACTACTTTTCACAGCTGTTTGCGACATCTTAGCCATCAAAACTCTGTCAGCTGGTTTGCCGTCTATCAAGTCTGTCTACTTTAGATTGTGAGTCGTGTCAGCTTAGAAAATAGTCTCGCATTTCGTTTTCAAAGCATGTCAATAATCGGGCTTCAATCCCTTTTAAACTTATTCACTCTGATGTTTGGGGTCCTAGTTGTGTCACTTCTGTTTTGGGATTTCAGTATTGTTACTTTCATTGATAACTATTCTCGTTGTACTTGGCTATTTTTAATGAAAGCTCATTCTGAGTTGTTTGATATCTTTACGGAATTGTGTTGAAATCAAAACTCAATTTAATACTTCCATTTGTGTGTTGTGCAATAATAATGCCTGTGAATATTTTTCTATTCCTTTCAATACCTTTTTGTCTTCACATGGTATTCTCCATCAATCATCTTGTGCTTATACCCCTTAACAAAATGGGTTGACTGAACGTAAAAATCGACATCTTATTGAAACTGTTCACACTCTCTTATTTCATTGTCACATTCCTTTTTGTTTTTGGGTTGACGCTATTCTTACTACATGTTTTTTAATTGACCGCATGCCGCCTTCAAATTTGCAGCATGAAATTCCTCCCTCTCTTGTTTCCGACTCGGCAACTTTATGTTCTCCCACCTCGTATCTTTGGCTACGCTTGTTTTGTTCAAAATTTACGGCCTGTGCAAAACTAATTTTCTCCTTAGTCCATCAAGTGCATCTTCCTTGGTTATTCTCGTCTTCCAAAAGGATATCGATGTTATTCTCCTAACGCCAGCATTATTTTCTCACAGCAAATGTGACTTTCTTTGAGTCTTCCTCTTTCTTTTCCCTATCTATTGGCGAGCGTACTGCTATTTTTGATGTCCTTCTTGTTCCTTATCTAGGACCTCCCATTGCTTCTGTTGAGCTCACTCCACCTTCGATCACTGGTCGTCCCCTCATGGTACCATTGTCGTCCGCACCCTTCTCTTGTAGGCACTATTGATCCTCCCGATGACTCGCCTCCTACGCCATCTTCTCTACTTACCAACACCGACCTGCCATCTATGCCTCTTCGGAAAGGTAATCGTTCTACTCGGAATCCTCATCCTATATATATCTTTCTAGCTTATCATCGTTTGTCCTCACCCTATTATGTCTTTCTCCTTTTTATCCATTGTTTCTATCCCTAAAACTACTCGTGAGGCTCTTTTAGATTCATGGTGGCGTCATGCCATGGTTGATGAGATGGCTGTTTTGTATTCTAATGGTACTTGGGATTTAATCCCCTTACCATATGGTAAATCTTCTGTTGGTTGCCGGTGGGTTTATATTGTCAAGGTTGGCCTTAATGGACAGGTTGTTGGCAAGTCTCACATCGGAGGTGGAGGATGAGAACATGCGATATATAAGCTGAAGCAAACCTCTCACTCATGACTTGTGTTTTGGGTGTGGAGTTAAGCCAAGCCCAAAGTATAACATGGTATCAGAGTCGTTAGCCAACGCCATATGTCGGTCCAGGGTATAACTATCCATGCTCCATAACTGGGAATCTCAACCTCACAGCTTTGATGTGGAGGGGGAGTATTGGCAAGTCACACATTGGAGGTGGAAGATGAGAACATGCGATATATAAGCTGAAGCAAACCTCCCACTCAACTCGAGTTTTGGATGTGGAGTTAGGCTAAGCTCAAAGTATAACACAGGTTGATAGTCTGAAGGCATGTTTGGTTGCCAAAAGCTATACTCAAATTTATGGGTTAGATTACAATGACATTTTTTTCTTGCGGATAAAATGGCCTCTGTTCGCTTGTTTTTTTCTATAGCGGCTATGCGTCACTGGCCTCTTTGTCAGCTTGACATCAAGAATACTTTTTTACTTGGCAAGCTTCAGAAGGAAGTTTATATAGAGCAACCACTTGGCTTTGTTGCTCAGGGGGAGTCTGACCTTGTGTGTAGGCTTCGCTGCTCCTTGTATGAGTTGAAACATTCTCCACTTGCTTGGTTTAGGAGATTTAGTACGGTTGTTCAGGAGTTTGGCATGATCCGTAGTGAGGCTAATAATTTTGTTTTCTATTGCCATCCATCCGATGGCAAGTGTATTTATTTGGTGGTGTGTAAATAATATAGTCATCTCCGGGAATGATCAGCATGACATTGTTCGTTTGAAATCTCATCTATTTCATAATTTCCAGACTAAGGATTTGGGTTGCCTCAAGTATTTTCTTGGCATTGAGGTAGTTCAATCTAACAGTGGTACTGTTATCTCCTAGAGGAAATATGCAGAAGATATCCTTGAAGAGACTAGCATGCTGGATTGTTAACCTGTTGATGCTCCTATGGATCCGAATGTTAAACTTTTACCACGACAGGGGAAGCCCTTGGCAGATCCTTGTCGATACCGAAGATTGGTTGGGAAACTCAATTATCTCACCATCACTGGACCAGATATTTCTTTTACGGTTAGTCAATTTCTATAATCTTTGTATGATAGTCATTGGGATGCAATGATACGTATTCTTAGATATATTAAAGAAGCACCATGTCAAGGGTTAATATATGAAGATAATGGTCATACCCAAATCATTAGGTATTCTGATGCCAATTGGGCAGGATCTCCATCAGATAGGCAGTCTACTTCTGGATATTGTGTTCTTGTTGGCTGTAATTTGGTAACTTGAAAGAGTAAGAAGCAAGATATGGTTGTCAGGTCAAGTGCAAAGGCTGAACGGGCCATGACGTTAGCCACGTGTGAACTCATATGGTTGAAGCAACTTCTTCAAGAGTTGAAGTTTGGCGAAGTAACGCTGATGCAACTCATTTGCGATAACTAGTTTTACATATCGCCTCTAATTCTGTGTTTCATGAGCTGACCGAACACATTGAAGTTGATTGTCATTTCATCCGCAAAAAGATCTCCTTAGGGTGCATTGCTACTAGTTTTGTCAATTCAGCAAATCCGCTAGCAAATGTGTTTATGAAGTTTCTTAGAGGCTCACGTATTGGGTTTCTTTGTAACAAGGTTGGTGCATATGACTTATATGTTCCAGCTTGAGGGGGAGTGTTAGTTTCCTATATATACTTAGAATTAGGCCTCGTAATATATCGGCCCATTGGCCCATTATTTCTTGTATATATATCAAGCTCTAGTAAGTGACTTACTCACTTACACACATTTTCACATTAGAATTTCTTTCTATCTTTCTCTATCTCTCTTCTTTTCATAATAACAAACATCAATGCACTTAGTTCACTCGTGATACATTTGATCTTTGGTCAAGTGAATTGCACTCTGGCCATCACAGTGAACAACAGTCACTCCTTGATCCAAGCATAGCTTACAAACCTCTTAACCAAAAGAGCCTCCTTTATGGCATTCGTTTATGCTATTGTAGATAATTCTGTATAAGTGCATGAACCCTGGTCATAATTAAGAAGCCAAATTATGGACTTTCCTTGTTACGCAATACCTTCCTAAATCCTCTATTTGTCTGTATATGGAGATAGTAATAACAGATGCAGTTCCAAAGTGTACCCTGGGAGTTTGCAAGTAATATGAAAGGTTGATGCTGGTGTTTTTCCAGAATTATGAGGCTATCAGCTTCATGGATACATTAGGGTCAGTCATATTTACTTGATGTCTGCCTTAGAAAACCGAAGCTTTTCCCACTGTTGAATGCTTTGTGCTCTCAGAAAAAGGTCTCAGGAGTTGACAGATTTTTCTCTACATTTGTCGTGTCAACAATTGTGATCCCCACATACTCTGTCGTCCTACCTATTCATGGCATCAATATTTTCACTGTTCATCCTTCCCCAAAATGCTCAAAACTCAATTGAATTAAAACCAAAATAAAAATGTTACTTTCTTTAGAGGTTCAATAATGCTTTAAAATGATTTAATTTTTCTACATTAGACAAAGGATAAAGGTATCTATGTTGTTCCTTTTTCTATAAATAACTTTGATGAATCTATTAAGTTTCATAATATCAAGGTTTTTTTCATGTAAGTTAATTGTTAGATTATCTCAAATTTCATTCGAAGATCCATATGACTTCTGTGTTCCTATATAGTGTTCAGATCTGAACATGGAAAACATTTCAAGAACCCATCTGCAGGAGCTTTTTGATAGCTTCCCCTTTAGTGAATATGGTGGTGATAAAGCACAAGAAAATGCTAGTGATGAAGAATATCAGATATACGAGCAAGATAGTGATGACAACTATTCTGATGAATGATTGCTGACATCCAATTTCTCATCAGATGTAACTAGATTCCTTCCAACATCATGTCTTTCTCCATGTTTGTATTATTAAATATGTTATGGAAATTGCTGTATTTCCATTATCCACCTGATTTGACTCGAAAATAATGGACAGTTGGTGTCTATATTGTCAATTGAAAATGGGCTTGGGATGCAGGAACTTGCAATATCTGCGTTCTTCACTGTCTTCGTGTACCTTTGTATTTGATGCTTTTCTGTAAGATGCACTGTTTGCTTCCCTCAAGGCAGTTAGATTAACTTTTTTCGTCCATATAGGTTGTTTCATTTGTAAGAATGTGACGTGTATAATTTTTAAGAGAAGGAGAGGGGAAAGGGAGAAGCATCAGAAGATAAGGGAAAAGAGAGTAGATACACATAAGAATAGAGAGGAAGAATAGAAACAGGGGAATTAAGGATAATATTTTTCTGCATAACTTCATTCTTCCCAAAATACACGATTATATATTAGCTAAACCAGCTAACATCAAGGAACCATAACAGTACCTTGCAAAAATAGAGAACTACCCTAACCACTAAGTTGAACATATCATGGTCACCATTAAATGAGCTAACCACTATAACTTGACTTGGTTGACTTAGTTTTCCATCACCATTAGTCTAATTGGATGTGGTGCAGTGCTATTGCTAGGTAGTTGCATTGGATTCGCATGCTCATGAGTATATTCATGTAAATGTTTTAGTTAAGAACATTCCAAAATAGAGGATTTAGCCTATGTACTAGAGGAGGAAGAGAAATAGATTTTATGAGACCTTACTCTTTAGTTGTTCAACTGTTCGTTGAGCGATTTTGTTGTGCCTACTAAGTCTCACTTGTCAACAAAATATCGCATAAAATAAAAGTGGCTGCTATGCTACATTATCATTTTTGGTGTTGTAGCATTGTAGCATACCCTCTCACCTCTCCTTTTCTTTTTATTTTTTTATATTAATAAATTATTTTTTATGTCATTTTTTTTAAAACTTTTTACTTAAAAAAATAATTTTTAAAAAAAAAAACTATTGAATGAATAGTATAAAAAAATTCAAAAAAATTCTCAAAAAGTATCAGGAATAAAAAATTGTCAAATAATAACAAAAATAAATAAAATAAAAGGTGAGAGAATGTCCTACATTGCTATAGCACCAAAAGTGATACTATAGCATAATAGCCATCTAAAATAAATGATCAGTCACAAGCTTAAGAATATATATAAATCTTAGCAAGGCACAATATCCAAGCTCTAACCAAATAACAAGTCAACATTTTTAAAACAAATGCAAAGTTAACAAAAAGGCAACGCACCTTTATAGTTCAATTTTTAAACATTACACGAAAATCAATAACACCTTTAGTAGAAGTACAACGAGCATTTGAATAACACATACCAAGGGGCAAACACATCTCACAAGGAGAGGAGAGCTTTGTTAGTTCAAGGCCAAGAGAAAACCAAGTAGCAGAGAATTAGTTTACTAATTAATTTCATATTTTTCAAAAAAATAATCCTCTAGTATTTTCGCGAACAAACTAATATAAAGGATTTCACAAGTCAATCAAAACGCTAAAGTAAATGAACAAACAAATCGGAACTTAATGCAATAAGTAAAGGAGTCAAGGGGAAAGAATAGTACGAACAGAATTTATACTAATTAATTTCATATTTTTCAAAAAAATAATCCTCTATAGTATTTGCTCGAGCAAACTAATATAAAGGATTTCACAAGTCAATCAAAACTCTAAAGTAAATGAACAAACAAACCGAAACTTAATGCAATAAGTAAAGGAGTCAAGGGGAAAGAATAGAATTTATAGTTTTGCCTAAAATCTTACCTACATCTCTCTTATAGTTATATTCCCTGAGGCTCTCCTTTGGGGATTTCCACTATTAATGTGTACTTTTACACCACTTTTTGATCCAGTGCAAGTTCGCTAACAATTACAGCACTCTAAATTGAGTCTTTGCTCCAAGAACCCAACAACAAATTTCCCCTATTTTTCTACGCAAAAACAAAACTCTTCCAGATTCAAGAATTTCCCCTAGAACCTCAATCACTCTATTCATTAGTTGAAGTTTTTCTCACAAGATGAAAGAAGAATAAATGCTCCAAAGAGTTGATATACAAATGAAGCACAACCAATGCTTAAGAAGAACTTAGATGGTAGCTAGGGTTTGAATGATTTTACAATGAATGCTCACCAAAGCCTGCTCTTTTGTTCCATAAGTTTGCACTTTTGTCTTAGAAGCCTGCTTTTATTTTCTTCTATAATTCTCAAGATTTCAGCAATTTGTAACTTTCAATATTTGACTTCCTAACTTCTCTAAATGACCTTCAAAGCTTCTCAAACATCTACAAAATTGCTTAAAGCATTTTAAATCATTCTCAAACATATGTTAGTTGCAACATCGACAATTCTACCATCATCTTATGAAAATCACCTTAGATACTCCTCAAAATATATTTTAAAGATATACAAGAGCATAAAGGCATTTTTTACAATTTTATTTGTAGAGTTCTTGAAGTTATTAAGGTAATTTAACTATTTCATCTCTGAAAGATTAAGCTTGTAGAGTTCTTGAAGTTATTAAGGTAATTTAACTATTTCATCTCCGAAAGATTAAGCTTGCATCAGTTTAATCCTCTAAAGACTTAATTTGACTTCAGTTCATATAAATTTAACCATTGTGAGCACGACCAATATAATTACAAGACTGTACAAGTTATGTTCATTATGTCCTTTAAACATATTAAAAACTATTGTGATCATTATTAGTGTGAAATTTGCAAGTTCAATCCAATGTCCCTTTGTTGCTAGGGGAGTGGGATAGCTCTTAGTGGAGCTCTCAAGCGCAAATTTACAATTACAATCATATGAGCTCAAAACAAAAACGCTAGGATTAGATGTTGTTTGAGTAAACATAGACATAGTCGGCCATGTTATAGTTGAACAAAGTGACGAAAGACGGGTTAAGAGATTGATCAAGTGTTTGAAGGCATTTTGGATTAACAGATCTCTCCGAATCAATAGAGACAGCTTCACATGGTGTGGGGGACCTAATGAGCTAGCAAGAAAAAAAGAGGCAAAGGTTGTTCAAGAGAGCACAAGGAAACGAGTTGGCCAACAGAAGGCAGGATTTAGGGCCTGTTAAGATGTTCTTTAAAAAGAATGACTTTTATAGAATGAGAAGTTGATTCTGAAAAAATAATGTATTTTAGTAGAATGAGAAGTTGTTTTGCATTTGGATGCAGTAAATGAAAATGACTTTTGAATTAGAAAAAGTGTTCTAGAAATAGATATGCCCTTTGTGACATTTATCTAGATTTCAAAGAACCTAATGCATTTATATTAATATATGTGATCACGAAAGTAGACATGAATTTAATATAAATAAATGTTTTATTTCTTGAGAAAAGATAAAGTATAAATTAGGAAATCTAGTCTTTGTAACTTCAAAAATATAAACAACTGATATTAAATCTATAACAAGGCTCAATGATGAAAACTCATTCCTAGGATTTGTCTTTATTACTTTCTATTTTCAGTATTTATATCTATCCTTAGTGCATAATTTCAGCTTTGTTCACTTGATTAGTTGGTTCCTAGATAATATAAAAATATTGAACATTTTTGGTATTTGAACTTGCCTCCTTGTAGATTCGACACTTGATTGCCCTAGACTACTGTTCAACGAGCCATACACTTGTGGGTATTAATTTTAGGCATTAATTTTTGGCACCGTTGTTGGGGAGGCAACGTTCAATATAAATATCAACAAATTTTTATATTAATTTAGGCTTGATTTCAATGTATTTATTTTTAATAGTTATTTTCATTTTTTTCTAGTGATTAAATTTTGTGTTTCTTTTTCTTTTCTTTTTTTTGTAGGTAGTTAATTGTTTATTGTTGTTGACCCTTCTTGTATGCCCGGGAAAAATATTGTAATTGATTCTCTTGATGCTGAAATTGAGAGAACTCTCAAAGTCATAAGAAAACAACGAAGGCTATTACAGAGGCAAAACCAAAATGTGACTATGGACAATAATTCGCCTGCTCAGCCAAATCCACAGAGGATTTTGTTAAAAGATCATGCACTACCAGACATTAATGGGTCTCAAAGTAGCATTGTTAATCCCACCGTAAATGCCAATAATTTTGAAATCAAGCATGTGATGATTCAAATGGTACAGAACAGTCAGTTTGGGGGAAATGCAAATGAAGAACCAAATGCTCATCTTGCTTACTTTCTGAGAATTTGTGGCACAATGAAAATGAATAGAGTCAGCGACGATGCAATAAGGCTACGGTTATTCCCTTTTTCACTAAGAGATAAAGCCTTGTCTTGGCTACTTTCTTTGGCCCCAAATTCAATAACCACATGGGCCCAACTGTCGAAAGCCTTTCTAAACAAGTATTTTCCCCTTAGGAAGACCATCAAACTCAGGGATGATCTCACGTGCTTCAAGTAGTTGAATGAGGAATCATTGTATGAGGCATGGGAAAGATATAAGGATATGCTGAGGAAGTGCCCCCACCACAGTATACCTGCTTGGCTGCTAGTGCAAACCTTCTATAAGGGTTTGCATACTCATTTGCAAAACACAGTAGACGCAGCAGTAGGAGGTTCTTTGATGGCAAAGAAGTCCGCTGAAGAAGCTTTAGCATTATTTGAGGAAATGGCCACAAATAATTACATGTGGTTAAGTGAGAGAGGACCTCAAAGTCAGATAGCTAGAGTGTCTGAAATAGATGGCATGAACAAGTTGAATGCAAAAATGGATTCCTTGGTCAATATGTTTGGCAAGATAGGGAATATGAATGTGAGTGCTATCTCAGGCCAGTTAGTTTGCTACAATTTATGTGGAAGACCGCATATTGACTCAGAGTGTATGCAAGTGGAAGAGGCAAATTATGTGTCAAATTACAGGTAACAACAGGGAAATTCTCAAAATAATCTATATTCCTCCACGTACAACCCAGGTTGGAGGAATCTCCCCAACCTTAGTTGGAAAGACCATGGGAATCAAGCCAGTAATTCAAGACCTATGCAACCACCAAGATTCCATGCACCAGCACAACCACAGTTGTCAACACCTGCTAATGAGAAGTCATCTGTACTGTCACAACGTGACGGATGGGAAAAATACTACCGTCGTGACCCTAATGGCGATAAAAGGGAAAATACAGAGATGAGAATTGGAGTCGACACCAATTAATTATAAGGATAATTGAGATCCTTTAAAAATCCAATAACTGGCCCTTGAAACCAGAGAATGGGTTCGGGAGTCTAATTACATGTGGGGAAGGTGTTAGGCACCCCACAACGTCCATCCCTAAAGATGGTTACCCTAAATTTGTTTGTGCTTAAAGATTATTGTTTAAATTACCCTTTTATTATTTCACAAATTTTTTTTTTAAAGAAAATAAAGAAGTGGAAAAATTTGACATGTCTTACTGTGCAAGTGCCTACGTACCCTTAAGGGATCAAGGTCCACGTAGTTCAAAATTAATTTAGAATTTGTTTATGAAGGATTAAGACAATATGGGAGATTAAGTTTCTACATAGAGTCCAACAAAATGAGAGATTAATTCTCTACATAATGTTTGGGAGAATAAAGACAATATGGAAATATGAAATTACACATATAGTCCGACGAAAATGAGGGAATATTTCCCCACATAATGTTTAAAGAAATGACGACAATTTGGGAAACGAGTTTCTACATAAGGCTTGACAAAATGGGAGAGCATTTCTCCACATAATGTTTTGCGATGAATTTATAGAGTCCTAGTATAAAAATTCAAAAATCCTTTTGACGTCCCAGAATAGCGAAATTTTTATTTTGTAAAGTTTTAGGGGTAAAAAAAAATATTTTTTGGAAATATTAAGGTCTGAACTCGAATTACGAAAAACATTGGGTTCAATTTTCAAAAGTATTGGGGTCCAAATTTAAATTTTAAAAAATATTGTGGTAATTTATCAAGGGTCAATTTTTAAATTATGAAAAGTATTGTGTTAAATATCCAAAATTTAAAACTTAACTTGCTTAAACCCCGCAACACATCTAATTGGGCCCCAAATGACCCTTTTTCGAAAACCCTTTTTTAATCTTAATGGGCCTTTTAATTCTATGAAATTTTCTATTTTCACAAGAATTTCACTTCGACGTGATTTGGGCCTTGGACCCAATTTCACCCTAATATGCCCTTTGAAATCCCAATTCTAAGTAGTCATTAAACCCAAAAGTTAATTTTCCTCCAATGGGTATTTGGAACCCACTTATCTGAAGATAGTACTTTTCTGAAATATTCACTTAAGAAGATGTTTTATTAAAAGGAGAAAATCCCAAGAGAAAAAAAATTTAATTTTACTTAGACTACTTCCCTAAACCAAAATAAGGTGCATTGGGCACCTAGAAGGGAATTAAACGCAACAAAGCAAACAAACAACAACCAATAAAAAAATAAAATAAACGAGAGAGGACTATGTACGAAAATAAGAAGAGCATGCCATACAAAATGGTCAACGTGGTCAAAAGCAAGATTGATTTCCAGTAATTTCAAAAAAAGGTTCAGAGGATGAGGCACGCCCTATACCTCAAGTTTAAAGCCTCAAAATGTGATACAGCAAGGTTTACACCTTACATACTAGAGTAGGAAATAAACAAAGTCAGGACACTCCTAACTAGTAAAAACCTTATATAGTAGTCCTAGCATGGAGGCCTAGAAGAAAACAAACTAATCCAGAGGTCAAAGGGGTATCCAAGGCCACTAAATACTACCTTATACGCAATCAAAGCCAAATTTGTGTATGAGTCAGTGACAAAATGGATCTATTTTGCTAATGTACAGTACGGCTTATAAGATGAACTAATGCACCATGAATCAAAACACCAACGAAAGCCTCTTTTTAAACCCAATGGATTGAATATCCATGGTCTTTGTTTGGATTTGCAATAAATTGATCCTGAGATTTATAAAGCAAATTCATGATCACTTGACCCCAACTTTGATGCCTAACTCAAGGTTCTAACAAAACATATTCGAGCCTTGAACAGAAAACCTATCAGTGAAACAAAGATGAACTAACTTTGAACATCCATGATAATACCTCTAGACCAGCATACTAATTAACCTCAAATCAAAGAGAAATTATGGAATTCATAAAGGATTAGGGCAATGCACAAACCCCATGCATGATGCTTCAGAAATGGAGAGGTACCCCTAACCATCACTGACCAAAATGTAAACCATATCTGGCCGATAGTGCCCCAAACAGAATCAAACCGAAAGAAGGGAGGATTTCGAACTAACAATTCACATCTATTACAAATTAACAAAATCATTGATTCAGATTAGGAACAGACTGAAAATGGCCAATCAAATTCGATTTGTACATTAAAATGACTCGGTTAAACCCTGGATTTCAGCATCTAACTTACTCAGAACCAAGGACACTCGAATTTCGAACAAAATCAGTATGCAGGGAATTTTGGGTTACCTTTCTAAAATCTGGAATCACGGTGAAATATCCCCTATAGTCCCAAGTCTCCAGAAGAACTCTTCCAAAAAAAAAACTCTCTCCCGTCGTTCTCTTGCCCAGCGTGATCTCCTCTGTTCTCCTTCCTCAGTCTGATCCAGAAATTTCCCAGGTATCCTCTCTTATCTCGCGATCTCCCTCTCCCGAAGTTCTTCCTTTTCTTCTTCTTTCCTTCCCTTTTATAGCCCACCGGGGAGACAGAATCCCGTACCAACAGCAAAGAGAATCCCGCGGCCAGAGTCCTCAGCGAGCCGATTTCGCGAGCAGAAAGCCAATCTCGTGATTAGATGCTAATCACGGGAACGGAGGTAAATCACGACACCAGTGATTTAGAGGCCAATCCCGGGGATCATGGTGCTACCATTGTGGAAGGGAGCCGCAGTTTCAGGGGGAAAGGCGTAACGATGAATCAGAAAAGGAAGAACCCCGGGGACTTGGGGGTTGGCAGATTGGGAATTAGGGATTTCAGAGGGTCTGGGTAGGCGGGTCAGGTGAGTTCGGGTCTGGGCATGGGGATTGTCCGGTTCCTGGAGTGTGGACTGGGCCTTCGATTATTTGGGCTGAAAAAATTTTTTTTCTGGGATGGGCCCTTTTCTTTTTTTCCTTTTTTTTTTTTTGTTTTTTGTTTTTTGTTTTTTGTTTGTTTGTTTGTTTGTTTATTATTTTTTTCTATAATTTTAAAATTTTTCCTTATCCCCCATCTTTATTATTATTTTTTTTTGTATATATATATATTTTTTTCTTATTTTATTAATTAATTAATTATTATTATTTTTGTTATTTTTTATTTTACACCCGGACAAAATCCAGTGTTTACAGTTGCCCCTCTTTACTTGATTCTTAACGAGGAAGATGAATGATCAGTGGTTTTTCAGATTCTCCTACAAAGAACAAGTAAAGACAAAACACAGATTTTGTCCAGGAATGGTAAGAGACACCTCGGTTGAGGCCATGGATGATTGTGAATCAGGAAGTTAGGAATTCAGTATGGAATATTTCCATCATACTAAATAACCTAGGAAATTGATACAGGGTAATTGAGGCACACAATAAAATTTGAGAATTTAGCATGGAATAAATCGTGATGCTGAGTAACTGAGATTGTAAAATTTGGGAATTTAATATGGAATATTTCCATCCTATTAAATAACCCAGAAACTGGTACGAGAGAATTTGTGTACACAATTAAAATTTGAAATTTAGCACCGAATCATTCGTCGTGATAAATAATTGAAAGCTGGTACAGAAGAATTGACGTACACAGTAATTTTTGAGAATTTAGGCATTTAGCATGGAGTATTTCATCACACTAAATAACCTGGAGACTGATACGAGAGAATTTGGTGTACACAATAAATTTACGAATTTAGGCATTTAGCATTGAGTATTTCATCATACTAAATAACCTAGAAACTGGTACAGAAGAATTGACATACACAGCGACATTGGAGAATTCAATACGAAATTTTTCGTCGTATTAAATAACCCAAAAACTGGTACGAAATTACTCGTTGCACACAGTGGAATTCGGGAATTTAATATGGAATATTGTCATCATATTAAATAACCCGGAGTTTGGAATTTAGTATGGAATATTTCCATCATACTAAATAACCTAAAAAACTGGTACAGAAGAATTTGTGTACACAGTAAATTTTGAGAATTTAGGTATTCAGTATGGAATATTTCGTCATACTAAATAACCTGGGAAAATTGGTACAAAAGAATTGGTGTACACAGTAAAATCTTGAGAATTTAGGTATTCAGCATGGAATGTTTCATCACACTAAATAGCCTGAAAACTGATACAGAAGAATTGGTGTACACAGTAAAATTCGGGAATTTAGGCATTTAGCATGGAGTATTTCATCACACTAAATAACCCGGAGTTTGGAATTTAGTATGGAATATTTCCATCATACTAAAAGCCGAAACTGGTACAGAAGAATTGGTGTACACAGGAAAATTTTGAAATTTTAATATGGAATATTTTCATCATATTAAATAACCAGGAAACTGGTACGGAATGACTCATCATACGCAGAGAAATTTTGAAATTTAGTACGGAAGAATTCTTCGTACTAAATAACTGAAAACTGGTATGGAATAAATTATCGTATACAGCGAAATTTGGGAATTTAATATGGAATCTTTTCATCATATTAAATAACCAGGAAACTGGTACGGAATGTCTCGTCGTACGCAGAGAAATTTTGAAATTTAGTACGGAAGAATTCGTCGTACTAGATAACTGAAAACTGGTACGGAATAAATCCTCGTACACAACAAAATTTGAGAATTCAGTACGGAATATTTCCATCGTACTACATAACTGAAACTGGTACGGAATAACTCGTCGTACCCAACAAAATTTGAGAGTTTAGCATGGAGTATTTTCATCATACTAAAAACTCAGAACTAGTATGAGAGAATTGGTGTATACAGTTAAATTTGGGAATTTAATATGGAATATTTCCATCATATTAAATAACCCGGAGTTTGGGATTTAGTATGGAATATTTCCATCATACTAAAAGCCTAGAAACTGGTACGGAATAACTCGTCATACGCAGTGGGATTTGGGAATTTAATATGGCATATTTCCATCATATTAAATAACCAGGGAACTGGTACG